>JAJOOO010012677.1:0-21700 GCA_029582685.1 Solanum piurae
TTTGCAATCAAGGATATGTACAAAAAACTTAGAGGTGAGCTAAGTAAGGTACCATGGAGAAGAATGATTTGCAATAACCAAGGCAGTCCTAAGTGGATCTTTATCATGTACTTGGCTATACTGAGGAGATTGTACACAAAAGACAGGCTAGACAAATGGGGGATCCACACTGATTCAATTTGCTCACTGTGTAAAGCAGAACCAGAAACACATCAACACCTATTTTTTGCATGTAATATGACAAATGTGATATGGGAAAGGTTACTTCATTGGTTGTCCATCAACAGAAGCAGTGCAGGGTTGAATGAAGAGATAGAATGGACTATACTGCATGCTAACAGGAAGACTATACAAGATGAAGTATACAGAATGACATTGGCTGCAGCTGTTTACTACATTTGGCAAGAGAGAAATTACAGAATTTTTCAGCAAAGGGAGAGGACCATAGAGGAGATTACAAAACAAATTATTCAGGAAATTCATTGTAGAAGTAGCATGACTCCTAGATTGGCAAATGTAATGCAAAATTTAAATTTTTATCCTTAGTAGGTTTTCTAGCACAAGAGCCTAGTTAAGGCAAGGGTGATGGGCTTTGAGATTTGGGAATATGTCCATGTCCTAAGCTTCAAATTTGTACATATTGAAAATCTGGTAATATAATTACAGTTACCAAAAAATATATATATATATATTTTTCGGACGTTTACGAATTGAAATATTTGATATTTTTCATGCAGTCAATAAAAAATTGTGAAATTTTGATATTTTATTTGTATCGATATTCTAAGGTGACAGGTGCAATTCGAGAATTTTTTGAGTTGTTTTTAGGTCCTTTTCTTTATTTTTATACTTTTCGGACGTCTACGAATTCAAATTTTTGATATTTTTTGGGCAGTGACGAAAAATGTGAAATTTTGATATTTTATTCGTGTCGATATTCTAATGTGACTGGTGCGATACGAAAAAAATTTCAAGCGTTTCTT
Source organism: Solanum piurae (assembly GCA_029582685.1). Taxonomy (NCBI): domain Eukaryota; kingdom Viridiplantae; phylum Streptophyta; class Magnoliopsida; order Solanales; family Solanaceae; genus Solanum; species Solanum piurae. The sequence continues at coordinate 984 of JAJOOO010012677.1, forward strand.
TGTCTTTTTTATAAAAAAAAAATTCTGACGTTTTGGAACTAAATTTTTTTATCTAAGGTGATAAGTGCGATTCAGGAATTTTTTGAGGTATTTTTATTTTTTTTCTTGATTGATATATTTTTCGGATGTTTACGAATTAAAATATTTGATATTTTTCGGGCAGTCAAGAAAAAATGTGAAATTTTGATATTTTATTCGTATCGATATTTTAAGGTGACTGGGGCGTTACGGAAATTTTTTGAGGTATTTTTATGTCTTTTTCCTGATTTTAAATTTTTCGGATGTTTATGAACCAAATTTTTTGATATTTTTCTGGAAGTTAAAAAAAAAGTGAATTTTTGATATTTTCTTCGTATCGATATTCAAGGGTGACATGTTCGATTATAGAATTTTTTGAGGTGTTTTTATGTCTTTTTCTTGATTTTTATATTTTTTATACGTTTACGAATTAAAAATTTTGATATCTTTCAGGCATTCACGAAAAAAGTAAAATTTTGATATTTTATTTGTATCGATAGTCTAAGGTACAGGTGCGATTCGAGAATTATTTGAAGTGTTTTTATGTCTTTTCTTTGATTTTTGTATTTATCGGATGTTTACGATTTAAAATTTTAGATATTTTTTGGTAAGTTACGAAAATATATGAACTTTTGATATTTTATTCGTATCGATATAATACGATGAAAGGTGTGATTCAGGAATTTTTTGAGCTATTTTTATGTCTTTTTCTTGATTTTTATATTTTTTGGACTTGTACGAATTAAAAAATTTGATATTTTTTGGGCAGTCACGAAATTTTTTGAAATTTTGATATTTTATTCGTATCAATATTCTATGGTGATTGGTGCGTTTCGGTAATTTTTTGATGTGCTTTTATGTCTTTTTCTTGATTTTTATATTTTTTGGATATTTACGAATTAAAATTTTAAATATTTTTTGGGAAGTTACGAAAAAATGTGAAATTTTGATATTCATTCGTATCGATATTCTAAGGTGACATGTGTAATTCGGGAATTTTTTGAGGTGTTTTTATGTCTTTTTCTTGATTTTTTTTATTTTTCGGATGTATACGAATTAAAAGTTTTGAGTTATTTTTCGGGTAGTCACAAAAAAATGTGAAATGTTTATATTTTGTTCGTATTGATATTCTAAGGTGACTTGTGCGTTTTGATAATTTTTAAGGTGTTTTTATGTCTTTTTTTCTTGATTTAAATATTTTTCGGGCATTCATGAAAAAATGTGAAAATTTGATATTTATTCATATCGATATTATAAAGTGACTGGTGCGATCTGGGAACTTTTGAGGAGTTTTTATGTCTTTTTCTTGATTTTTATATTTTTCAGATGTTTACAAATTAAAATTTATGATATTTTTCGGACGTTTACGTATTAAATTTTTTGATATTTTTTGGAAAGTCAAGAAAAAAAGTGAAATTTTGATATTTTATTCGTATCGATATTCTAATGTGACAGGTGCAATTCGTGAATTTTTTGAGGTGTTTTTAATTCTTTTTCTTGATTTTTATATTTTTCAGATGTTTACGAATTAATTTTTTTGATATTTTTCGAGCAATCACGGAAAAATGTGAAATTTTGATATTTTATTCTTATCGATATTCTAAGGGGACTGATGTGATTCGGGAATTTTTTGAGGTGTCTTGATGTGTTTTTCTTGATTTATGTACTTTCCAGACGCTTACGAATTAAAAATTTTGATACTTTTCGGGTAGTCACGAAAAAAATGTGAAATTTTGATATTTTATTCGTATAGATATTCTAAGGTGACTAGTGCGATTCGTGAATTTTTTGAGGTGTTTTTATGTCATTTTCTTGATTTATATATTTTTCAGACGTTCACGAATAAATATTTTTTGGGTAGTCACAAAAAAATGTAAACTTTTGGTACTTTATTCGTATCGATCTTCTAAGGTGATAGGTGCGATTCGTGAATTTTTTTAGGTGTTTTTATGTCTCTTTCTTGATATTGATATTTTTCGAACAGTCACAAAAAAATGTGAAATTTTAATTTTTTATTCGTATCGATAATCTATGGTGACTAGTGCGATTCGTGAACTTTTTGACGTGTTTTTATGTCTTTTTCATGATTTATATATTTTTCGGACGTTCAGGAATTATAATTTTTTATATTTTTCGGAGAGTCACGAAATAATGTGAAATTCTGATACTTTATTCGTATCAATATTCTAAGGTTACAAGTGCTATTTGAGAATTTTTTGAGGTGTTTTGATGTCTTTTCCTGAATTTTTATATTTTTTGGACGTTTATGTATATTTTTTTTATATTTTTAGTGCAGTCAAGATAAAATGTGAAATTTTCATATATTATGCTTATCGATATTCTAAGGCGACAAGTGCAATTAGGAAATTTTTTTGAAGTGTTTTTATGTCTTTTTCTTGATTTTTATATTTTCGAACGTTAACGAATTAAGTTTTTTGATATTTTTGGACAGACACAAAAAACTTTGAAAATTCAATATTTTATTCATATTGATATTCTAAGGTGACTAGTGCGATTCGAGACTTTTTTGACGTGTTTTTTTTTTCTTTTTCTTGATTTTTATATATTTTTTAGATATTTTAAATTTTTTGATATTTTATGCTTATCGATATTCTAGGTGACAAGTGCGATTCGGGAATTTTTTGAGGTATTTTTATGTCTTTTTCTTTATTTTTATATTTTTCAGAAGTTTACTAATTAATTTTTTTGATATTTTTTGGAAAGTCACGAAAAAATGTGCAATTTTGAAAAAAAAATCGTATTGATATTCTAAGGTGACGGGTGCGATTCGAGGATTTTTTTGAGGTGTTTTCATGTCTTTTCCTTGATTTTTATATTTTTTGGACGTTTACGAATTAATTTTTTTATATTTCTCGGGACGTCACAATAAAATTTGAAATTTTGACATTTTATTCTTATTGATATTCTAAGGTGACAAGTGCGATTCGAATTTTTTTTGAGGTGTTTTTATGTCTTTTTCTTGATTTTTATATTTTTCAGACCTTTACGAATTAAATTTTTTGATATTTTTTGGACAGTCACGAAAAGATGTGAAATTTTAATATTTTATTTGTATCGATATGCTAAGGTGATTAGTGTGATTCGAGACTTTTTGAGGTTTTTTCTTGTCTTTTTCTTGATTTTTATATTTTTCAGACATTTACGAATTAAATTTTTTGATTTTTTTCTGGCGGTTACGAAAAATTATGAAATTGGGATATTTTAATAGTATCGATATTCTAAGGTGACAGGTGCAATTTGAGAAATTTTTTGAGGTGTTTTTATGTCTTTTCCTAGATTTTTATATTTTTCTAACGTTTAAGAATTAATTATTTTTATATTTTTTGGGCAGTCACGATAAAATGTGAAATTTTTATATTTTATTCTTATCGATATTCTAATGTGACAGGTGCGATTCATTAATTTTTTAGGTGTTTATATGTCTTTTTCTTGATTTTTTTAAATTTTTCGGATGTTTACGAAACAAATTTTTTGATATTTTTTGGGAAGTCATGGAAAAATGTGAAATTTTAATATTTTATTGGTATCGATATTCTAAGGTGACTGGAGCGATTCGGGACTTTTTTGAGGTGTTTCATGTCTTTTCTTGATTTTTATATTTTCAGATATTTACAAATTAAATTTTTTGATATTTTTTGGGAAGTCACAAAAAAAGGGAAATTTGGATATTTTATTCGTATCGATATTCTAAGGTGACACATGCGATTCAAGATTTTTTTAGGTATTTTTATGTCTTTTGCTAGGTTAATTTATTTTTCGATTGTTTACGAACTAAATTTTTTGATATTTTTTGGGTAGTCACAAAAAAATGAGAATTTTTGATAATATATTCGTATCGATATTCTAAGGTGACTGATGTGATTCAGGAATTTTTTGAAGTGTTTTCTCACTTTTTCTTGATTTTTATATATTTCGGACGTTTACGAATTGAAATTTTGATATTTTTTGGGCAGTGATGAAAATATTTAATTTTTTTATCTTTTCTTCATATCGATATTTTAAGGTGACAAATGCTATTTAGGAATTTGTTGAGGTATTTTTATGTCTTTTTATTGATTTTAACGTTTTTCAAACGTTTACGAATTAAATTTTTTGATATTTTTTGGGCTAACACGAAAAAATGTGAAATTTTCATATTCTATTAGCATCGATATTCTAAGGTGACTGGTGCAATTCAGAGATTTTTTGAGGTGCTTTTATGTCTTTTTCTTGATTTTTCTATTTTTCGGACGTTTACAAATGAACTTTTTTGTTATTGTTCGGGTAGTCACGACAAAATGTGATATTTTGATATTTTATTCATATCAATATTCTAAGATGACTGGTGCGATTCGAGAATTTTTTGATGTGTTTTTATGTCTTTTTCTTGATTTTGATATTTTTTGGGCAGTCACTAAAAAATGCGAAATTTTCATATTTTATTCGTATCGATACAGTAAGGTGACTAGTGCGATTTGGGAATTTTTTGAGGTGTTTTTATGTCTTTTTCTTAATTTTTATATTTTTTGGATGTTTACGAATTAATTTTTTTGTGATTTTTTGAGCAGTCACGAAAAAATGTGAAATTTTGATATTTTATTTATATCGATAATCTAAGGTGACTGGTGCGATTCGGAAATTTTGTGAGGTGTTTTTATGTCTTTTTGTTGATTTTTATATTTTTCGGGTAGTCACGAAAAGATGTGCTATTTTGATTTCTTATTCGTAACGATATTCTAAGGTGACTGGTGCGATTCAGGAATTTTTTGAGGTGTTTTTATGTCTTTTTCTAGATTTTTTGAATTTTTCAGACGTTTACGAATTAAATTTTTTGATATATTTCAAGCAATTACGAAAAAATGTGAAATTTTAATATTTTATTCCTATCGATATTCTAAGGTGACTGGAGCAATTTGGAAATTTTTTGAGCTGTTTTTTGTCATTTTTGTTGATTTTTATAATTTTCAGACGTTTACGAATTTAAATTTTTGATATTGTTCGGCCAGTCACGAAAAAATGTGAAATTTTGATATTCTATTCATATCGATATTCTAAGGTGACTGGTGCGATTTGTGATTTTTTTAAGGAGTTTATATGTCTTTTTCTTGATTTTTTGTATTGTTCGGATGTTTACGAATAAAATTTATTGATATTTTTCGGACTGTCACGAATAAATGTGAAATTTTGATATTTTATTCGTATTGATATTCTAAGATGATAGGTGTGATTCGGAAATTTTTAAGGTGTTTTTATATCTTTTTCTTGATTTTTATATCTTTCAGACGTTTACGGATTAAATTTTTTGATATTTTCCAAGCAATCAGGAAATATTTTAAAATTTTGATATTTTATTCGTATTGATATTCTAAGGTAACTGGAGTGATTCAGGAATTTTATGAGGTGTTTTTATATCCTTTTCTTGATTTTAATATTTTTCGGACGTTTACGAATTTAAATTTTTGATATTTTTCGGGCAGTCACGAAAAGTTGTGAAATTTTAATATTTTATTTGTATCGATATTATAAGGTGACAAGTGCGATTCGGGAATTTTTTGAGTAGTTTTTATATCTTTTTATTTTTTTCTATATTTTTCGGACGTCTACGAATTCAAATTTTTGATATTTTTTGGGAAGTGACGAAAAATGTGAAATTTTGATATTTTATTCGTGTCGATATTCTAATGAGATTGGTGCGATACGGAAATTTTTTCAGGTGTTTCTTTGTCTTTTTCTTTTAAAAAAAATCCAGACGTTTTTGAATTAAAATTTTGATATTTTATTCGTATCGATATTCTAAGGTGACAAGTGCGATTCAGGAATTTTTTGAGGTGTTTTTATTTGTTTTTCTTGATTTATATATTTTTCGGATGTTTACGAATTAAACTATTTGATATTTTTCGGGCAGTCAAGAAAAAATGTGGATTTTTTATATTTATTTGTATCGATATTTTAAGGTGACTGGGGCGTTACGAGAATTTTTTGAGGTGTTTTTGTTTCTTTTTCCTGATTTTAAATTTTTCGGATGTTTATGAACCATATTTTTTGATATTTTCCTGGAAGTTAAGAAAAAAGTGAATTTTTTATATCATTTTCGTATCGATATTCAAGGGTGACATGTTCGATTCTGGAATTTTTTGAGGTGTTTTTATGTCTTTTTCTTGACTTTTATATTTTTCAGACATTTACGAATTAAATTTTTTGCTATCTTTCGGGCATTCACGAAAAAAAGTGAAATTTGATATTTTATTTGTATCGATAGTTTAAGATACATGTGCGATTCGAGAATTTTTTGAAGTGTTTTTATGCCTTTTCTTTGATTTTTGTATTTATCGGACGTTTACGATTTAAAATTTTAGATATATTTTGGTCAGTTACGAAAATATATGAACTTTTGATATTTTAGTCATATCGATATAATACGATGAAAGGTGCGAGTCAGGAATTTTTTGAGCTGTTTTTATGTCTTTTTCTTGATTTTTATGTTTTTCGGACTTGTACGAATTAAAAAATTTGATATGTTTTGGGCAGTCACGAAATTTTTTAAAATATAGATAGTTTGTTCGTATTGGTATTCTAAGGTGACAGGTGTAATTCGAGAATTTTTTGAGGTGTTTTTATGTCTTTTTCTTGATTTTTTTATTTTTTAGATGTATACGAATTAAAAAAATTGATTTATTTTTCGGGCAGTCACAAAAAAATGTGAAATGTTTATATTGTGTTCGTATTGATATTCTAAGGTGACTTGTGCGTTTTGATAATTTTTTGAGGTGTTCTTATGTCTTTTTTTCTTGATTTATATATATTTCGGGCATTCATGAAAAAATGTGAAAATTTGATGTTTATTAATATCGATATTATAAGGTGACTGGTGCGATCTGGGAATTTTTTGAGGTGTTTTTATATCTTTTTCTTGATTTTTATATTTTTCAGACGTTTACGAATTAAAATTTTTGATATTTTTCGGACAGTCACGAAAAAATGTGAAATTTTGATATTCTAGTTGTATCGATATTCTAAGGTGACTGGTGCTATTCGGGAAATTTTTGAGGTGTTATTATGTAATTTTATTGATTTATATATTTTTCGGACGTTTACGAATTAAAACTTTTGATATTTTTTGTGCAGTCACGAAAAAATGTGAAATTTTGATATTTTATTTGTATCTATATTCTGAGTTGACTGGGGCGTTCCGGGATTTTTTAAAGGTGTTTTTATAACTTTTTCTTGATTTTTATATTTTTTGAACGTTTATGTATTAAAAAATTTGATATTTTTTGGAAAGTCAAGTAAAAAAGTGAAATTTTGATATTTTATTCGTATCGATATTCTAATGTGACAGGTGCAATTCGGGAATTTTTTGAGGTGTTTTGATGTGTTTTTCTTGATTTATGTATTTTTCGGACGCTTACGAATTAAATTTTTTGATACTTTTCGGGTAGTCACGATAAAAATGTGAAATTTTGATATTTTATTCGTATAGATATTCTAAGGTGACTAGTGCGATTCATGAATTTTTTGAGGTGTTTTTATGTCATTTTCTTGATTTATATATTTTTCGGACGTTCACGAATTAAATTTTTTTGGGCGGTCACGAAAAAATGTAAACTTTTGGTACTTTATTCGTATCGATATTCTAAGGTGATAGGTGCGATTCGAGAATTTTTTGAGGTGTTTTTATATCTCTTTCTTGATTTTGATATTTTTCAGACAATCACAAAAAATGTGAAATTTTGATTTTTTATTCGTATCGATAAGCTATGGTGACTAGTGAGATTCGAGAACTTTTTGACGTGTTTTTATGTCTTTTTCTTGATTTATATTTTTTTGGACGTTCACAAATTATAATTTTTGATAATTTTCGGACAGTCATGAAATAATGTGAAATTCTGATACTTTATTCGTATTGATATTCTAAGGTTACAGGTGCGATTTGAGAATTTTGGAGGTCTTTTTATGTCTTTTTCTTGTTATTTATATTTTTTTTGAACATTTATGAATTGAAATATTTGATGTTTTTCGATCAGTTACGAAAAAATGTAAAATTTAGATATTATATTCGTATCGATACTCTAAGGTGACTGGTGCAATTCAGAAAAAATTTGAAGCGTTTTTATGTCTTTGTCTTGATTTTTATATTTTTCGAACGTTTACGAATTAAAATTTTGATATTTTTTGAGCAGTCACGAAAAAAGTGAAATTTTGATATTATATTCTTGTCGATATTCTAAGGTGACAGATGCGATTCAGGAATTCTTGGAGGTGTTTTTATATCTTTTTCTTGATTTCTATATTTTTCAGACGTTTACGAATTAAAATTTTTGATATTTTTTGGGCAGTCACGAAAAAAATGTGAAATTTTGATATTTTATTTGTATTGATATTCTAAGGTGACTGGTGCAATTCAGGAATTTTTTGAAGTGTTCTTATGTCTTTTTCTTGATTTTAAATTTTTTGGTTGAAGTAAACCTCACCACTCAAGAAGTGGGTGGGTCCAGTTTCCCGAACCCGCTGGATCAAAACATGGAGCACCATTAGTGATGCTCCCATCAACTCTCACCGCACCATTAGTAGTGTTGCGCTGGTAGATGGGCCAACTCCTACCTCTTTAGCCCTCTGTTGTCTAAACTCCTCATCCACTATGGATGCCCTCCGAGCCATCTCAATTTGCTGGTGCTCCCTCTTCCTTTCTCTCTCAGCTCAATGTCATCAGAAGTACGACTGGAGCGGGGGCGCTTCCCTGTAGTACGGGAAGAATCTGGCGGTGGCATATCATCTCCGAATAGGGCATTCAACACTGTATCATCAATCGGTGCCGTAGGGGCAGACTCTGGCTCAGTCTCTGATTGAGCGAGAGAAGTACAGTCACATCAGCACATAGGATCTCTATCTCCTTTTGGAGGGTGGTCACATCAACAGTCGGGGCCGACCTCTCAACTCAAAGGCATACAGGCGCTGATGAACGACTTGGACTTTCTGGTCCATCATACGCTCCATCCGTTGTTCAACCTAGCCTCGGACTCCACTATAGCACGCTGCATCCATGGCCTTACAAGATGAAACAGGGTAGCCATCTGTGCCTCGAGCATCTGTACTCTAGCTAGAGGGATGGCGGTGGCACCAGAAGAATGGTGGCTCTGGACGAGCTAGGGGCCTGACTGGCGGCTGGAGACGGAAGAGCTTGTGCCTCTGCTGTAGTGGCTGGAGGGGCAGTGTCATGATCTTGCATCTGCTCCACATCCGCTACAAGATCATCACCTAATGGTGGCACCTCAACCTGTGGCCCCCTGCGAGGTACATCTGCATTGTCCTCATCTTGAATAAGGCTTATATCAAGAGTCTTGGTTGCGTGAAGCAACTGGTCACAATGCCATACTGGTACACCGGAGTCCCTGCAAAGCTGGAAGATGAGGCAGGGGAAACGAAAAATGGTGGTGGCTTTGAAGGCCCTCTCGTGGATCTCATTGATATGCTCAAATTACACCTCCCTAAAGAAGTATAAGCGATCGTTATCAAGTAAAGAACCCAACTTGTAGGTTGGGGTCGATCCTACGAGGAATATGGTTTAGACTTAAACTTAGCTCACTATTATATCCGTTTAGTCAAGTTATTTCCAAGACAAGTAAGTAAAGGGGGGATTTTTGTGTAACAAAAAACTAATTGTTGTTTAGAGAGCAAGTGAGCAAGATTCGAACTTTAGTTGTTATCAATGAGAGAAAGTAACTAAGGTGTATGTGTTCCCCATAAGCTCATAACGCGGTAATCCTAGTAATAGAAATCCTTTCCTAGTGTATTACATGCAAAGTGATAAGTTATGTATCCCTAAATCCTTGGTCCGACAAATAGAGAATTTCACCCCGCACCTTGGTCCGGCTACGTGTGTATAATTTACTAACCCTTACATTTACCTCATATTAGACATCACATTAATGTATGACTTAGTTTTCACCCTCACACCAATTGACATTAGACTATTATATAGTATCACACTAAATCTATGTTGATAATTCTTTTCTTATTAACTACCTCCTTCGTCCGGCAAGTAGCAACAAGGCGAGTTCTAACGTTTGCAACCGTTAAAAAGACTTCTAGACGAAATAATTATCAATGCATGCAATAACACTATTCAAGAATTACTTAGTTACTATTCATACTTTATTAATCGCTCATGGTTCCCACAACCCTAGTTGTGAATTTAGTTAACCATACTAGCAAGAACACAATTCATATTGTTAGAAGAAGAATTCATGAACTTACGTAATGAATAAAAGAAACCCGTAATCTCCGATTGAAATTCAAAGCAAGAATCTTTATAAACCGAAATTAGGAAATCAAATTGGTAATGTTTGCAAGTTAATTCCCAAGAACTAGAGTTAAACAATAGTGGCTAACCTCCAAAAATGAGGTTTACATACCCTATTTCTAGAAAACATAGACCTAAACAAAAAGGAAACGAAATAAGGAAATAAATTGCTGGATGCGGCTTCAATCGACGAGACTGACCTACAGACCGTGGATCGACCTACGGTCCGTAGGTTCCTTCCGTAGCTCAAGACTTGGACAAATTCTCAGAAGCTTGGAACCTTCAACTTCCAGATGCAAATGACGGACCTGCAGAATGGACCGTAAGTCGACCTAAGGTCCATGGGTCCCCTCTCATGGCTCCACACTTAGACTTTTTCATCAGGTACTGGAACTCAAACTTTCTGATACAAATGACGGACGTGTGGGACGGCCCGTAGGTCGACCTACGGTCCGTCAATGGCTTCTGTGGTTCCACACTTGGTCAAGACTTTCCTGATGCTCCATCTATGACATCAACCTACGGAGCGTGACAGGACCTACGGTCCATAGGTCACATCCATAGATGGCTCCTTCTGCAGAAATTCAGTTGTTGTCTCTCTCAACCTCATCCAAGTCTATTTCCTGCAAATATAGCACAATAATCATTAGTTCTAATACAAAATGGCCCTAGACACACACAACTCTTAAGTGAAATGTATTAAAAATACCGTAAACTCACGGTATATCAACACCCTCAACTTAAATTCGTTGTTTGTCCTCAAGTGACACACTAAGACTCTAAACGACACTTGTGTAGAAGCAGACATTCAAGCATAAGCAATCACATGGTTTTCTATACCGACTCCCTGTTTGAGTGCAAATATTTTATCTTAGACTCAACAATCTAACTCATACGGATCAAGATATGACACAGATCGACCAATAGACACACAACATACATTGTTTCACTATCACCAAGGTACCAACTCTCCGACAATGTAACTAGTGCCCTTACTTCAAACGAAATCCCTTTTTCACACAATGAATATGATTTTGAATACAAGGATTCATTCAACATTCACGCTCAGTAACTTCAAGTATAGTTAGTGCTCAATACCATAGGCTTGCCCTTATTTTCACTGCTTAGATTCTCCAAACTAGTTGCAGTGTAACACCCTGACTTTTCAAAACATATAAATTGATTCGTATCTTCGTGGAAAAACCAGGAGGGTGGGTAATAAATTAAGAATAATGTGTTATGTGATATTTTAAGTGTTCAAGTGTTGTATCTCAAGTTTTGAAGTTAGGTAAGTGGCAAAATAAAAGTTGGCGAAAGTTACCGTAAATTCCTTTTTAAAGATTTGTCTGAAATTTGGGTCAAATGTCTCGGACGTTTTCTCCCAATCTATTAAGAGTTATAGTTCCCACGACCTATGAAATCGAAGGTCTACGAGTCTAGTTTCCAACGCATCAACACGTTTGTTCATACGACTTCAGAATGGAGAGATATTCGTTTTTTGCAAGACTGCGCAAGAAGGCAGGTGAGGTGAATCCCCTAGGTCGGTGGAACTTTATATATATCATCTTCTTCGACTTTTCTTCATTTTTCCACCAGTTTCCTTAGTGAAGAACCATAAAACTCACAAAACCCACTTCTAGGACAAGCAAAGTTACTAATTTTCGTGACTTAAGTCCTTGACAAAAGTTGTTCTACGCGTTGAGCTCGTCAACATGGTATAATTTGTTTTATCGATTTCCTAGAATATCATACTTTGGTGTGTGGACAGCAGGGGTTTGGGCATATTTTAAAGTTTTGAGGTGTATTAAAAACTTATAATCAAGGTAAGACCCTTCTTTCATCGACTCTAGCTTTTATAAGCAGCACATAGCAATTTGCGACATAAATACATATCTTTTATCGTAGTGTCATGGTATCTTTTATTTTTGTGTGTTGATTATGGTCCTACCTTGTTGTAGTATCGAGGGGGTTATGAGTAAAAGTCGTTAGGCCACGTGAATTCAGCGAAAAAGGTATGTTAAGGCTATTCTCTTCTTACGGCATGTTTCCTTAAAGCTTAGGAGCAATGCAATACAATTGTTATCGTTGTTATACTTGTAGCCATTATTGTTGATTGTTGGCTGCTCGAGTGGATATAATCCTCTCTTATCGGGATTCTTATTCAGTAGTAGCGTCCCTATGTTGGACACGACTTAGAGACTATTTGTATAGGTTGCTTATAACTAAATTGCTCGCTTTTAGCTGTTGGATTGTTATTGTTGCCCTTTAGGCTATTGTGGTTAGCTTCAAGAATGAGATCTATGCCTAAAAGGGCTATGTTCTGTCGACAGGGCTATATTGACGCCTAGAAGGGCTATGAGTTGCATACAGGGCAATATTGATGCCTAGAAGGGCTATGAGTTGCCTACAGGGCAATATTGACGCCTAGAAGGGCTATGAGTTGCCTATATGCTATATTGATGCCTAAGAGAGCTATGTGCTGCCTACGGGGCTATATTATTGCCTAAGAGGGCTATGTGAATGCCTACGGGGCTAGGGGACTACTAATAGTGGTATATAGATTGATTGGCACTTTCTAGGCTTATGGGGGCCTGGGTAGGTGGTCTTGTGTGCTGTTTGTACCTGCCGAGCTTATGGGGGTTTGTTTAGGTTGTTGTTTTGTTATTTTTGATAAGTTTAGATTTAGGAGCAGGTCAGTATGCTTATCTTATTCTTGATTTATTTACCAGATTACTCCAGTATATTATGATACCTGCTCATAGTCTATTGTCTTTCATACTCTGTACATTATTTTGTACTGACGCCCCATTGCCTGGGGGTGCTGCATTCATGCATGCAGGTCCTGACAAACGACCCAGTAGACCTCCTCGGCAGTAGGATTGACTTCTACCAGGTTGGCTAGTCCCTTTCCTCCGGAGCTGCCAGAGTTGAGAGGTTTGTTATCTTTTGTTGTATATATTTCATGGGTAGGCTGGGGCCCTGTCCCACCAATCTTTAGTACTCTTAGAGGCTTGCAGACTAGTGTGTGGGGTTTATAGCTACGTTATGGCCATGCTGGCCTAGTTTGTTGGTTTGTTGAATCTTGTTAGTTGTGTGATGCATTGTCTTGATATACCTGCTTTCAGTTTCGGTATAGAGATCATGGTGGCCTCGACGGCCCAATTAGGACTTCTGTGCTAGTTGGCTATTTCTTTATATGAACTCTTGGGAGTAGCTGTTTCTTTTATGGATCTGTTTACAGGGGTCTTTCCGGCCGAGGACTTAATTTTAAGCCGAGATATACTTGTTTGTTTTCTTGACTGCGTGTGGCTACCATGCGATAGTAGCAAATGGTTCAACAAGATCAACTCGAGCCTGAGTTTTGGCATTAGGATTCAGTTGCGCCCCTTGAATCTGGGGTGTGATATGCAGTCCCTAATACACTATTAAAATCACCACATTATACCCAAGGGATCTGAAGCTGCAGTTTAATTTGCATCAGTTCTTGCCAAAGTATCTCTTTTTGATGTCTTTCATTCCTTGCATATACTATTGTAACATTTAATGTGCTTTGAACCCCAGGATCCTCAACTAAGCAGTGAAGTTTTTCTGCCCTCCTTGACATGACATTGGCTTATTTACCTCTTTATTGACCTATTTTTGGCATCTTTTCATTTCACTTTCTTTCCCTTACTCTTTGCAACATGGATGTGACTTTTGATTTTATGACTCTTATTTCACACTTTCTTCTTTTTCTTTCACTTCATTTTTCTTTTGTTTCTTTCAACATTTTTTTGTTTTTGCTTCTTTTTGCACAAAGTCACATCCTCTTTCTTTTTTCTCTTTTCATCACACAACTCTTTTCATACCCTTTTTTCATTTGGTTTCCTTTTTCATAGGCACCCTCAACTTATGTATTTTGCATTAGTTGAGGTGCACAATGTCCGATGTCGGACCAGGGCCAAGATCAAGGTCACTTTTGACTTAGCCACCCTCAACTTAGGCTTTTGGCCTAAGTCAAGGTGCACATGTCCAAGGAGGGACTGGGGCCAAGACAATATTTTAAGGGAAGGTGAGTTAGGTGAATCAAACGAAATGGTCAATTTTAGGCTCAAATAATTAGATCAAAAGGGAATAATGCTACCATTTGGTTAGATCATTTTGGGCTTAAGTGGACTAATTTGAACAATGGCTTATGATCACTTCCCAAATTCTAGCCTAGATTATCCTAGCAGGACCAACGGGGCAAGTTCTTGATTGGCACAAAACTGTCTGAACATTCAACTATCCTCACACACTCTTGGCACCTTGTTTCATTATCAGATTATCAAATTACTCAGTTCAAGTTTTAGCTTAAGTCATGAGATCAAATTGGTTCTTTATCATGTCATACTCAGGGCCAACACATTTAACTCATTCTAGCCTACCAATTTTAGCACATATCACAAATTTTGAATGTGTATCATTTTTCATTCTTTATTATACCATCATGCTTCATTCTTTCTCATGCTTCTACACATACAATCCTAACACATGCCGGTTCAACATAAATTAAAACAGTCTCTTAGGGGAAAAGAACACAGGCAAGAAAACCCCAAGAGAGGATTATGAGTTGGGTTACTCAGACTTCACCCTATCACTCACAATCCATTTACCCCACCCCCAACAAAATATAGTGCGATTGTCCCCAATGCACAAAAAGTAAAGAATAAAGGATCGAGTGAAGCAAACATGTGGCGCATAGCGCCAAAGACCTATCAACAAGTGGGTGGGTCCGATTTCTCGAAGCCCACTGGATCAACACTTGGGTCACCCTCAGTAGTGCCCATATCAACAATCACAGCACCCTCAGTAGTGCTATCAACCACTCTCACTGCACCATCAGTAGTGCGACATCACCATTCGCTGCACCATCAGTAGTGCTCATACTGCTAGAGGCACCAACTCCTACCTCTCTAGATCACTTATGGCGCCTCCTCATCAACTATAGATGCCATCCGAGCTGCCTCAATATTTTGATGCTCCTTCTCCTAGCCTCAGTGTCATCAAAAGTCCGACTAGAGTGGGGGTACTTCCCAGCATGGTGGGAAGAAACATGCAGCAGTATCTCATCTCCGAATAGTGCATCCACCACCGTATTATCAATCGGTGTTGTGGGGGCGGACTCATGTTCAGTCTCTGGAGGAACAAGAAGTTTAATAAGATCAGCACGGAGGCACTCTACCTCCTTTCGGAGGGTGTTCACATCATTAGTCGGGGCCGACCTCTCAAGGACTCTCAACTCAAAAGCATCCAGGCACTTATTAACGGTCGGGACCGTCTGATCCATCATGTGCGCCGTTCGTTGCTTCATCCTAGCCTCAGACTCTACTATAGCAGGCTACATCCATGGTCGCATAAGTTGCAATAGGGTAGCCATCTGTTTCTCGAGCTAAGGGCATGACAATAGACCCTGAAGAGTGAGTGGCTCTGGAGGCGCTAGGGGCCTGACTTTTGGCCATAGAATGGGAAGCCGGGGTATCCTTAGTAGGGGAAGGATCATCAACCTGTATCTTCTCCACATCAATCACTAAGTCTGCTCCTAGTGGAGGCACCCAACCTGTGACTCTCTGTGTGGTGCCGCCACATTGCCTCGTCTCGAATCAGGCCTATATCTAGGGTCCTTGTTGCCTGGATCAACTTATCACAATGCCAGACCGGCACTCTAGAATCCCTGCACAACTGAAAGATGAGGCACAGATAGGGGTAAGTGGTGGTGGCCTTGAAGGCCCTCTCGTGAATATTCGCAATGATCATGCAGGCAAAATGCATCTCAAAACCAGCAACTAGGGCTTCCACCATAACTGTGTGGTCCCAAGCAAGAACATTGTTTGCCTGCGTAGGAAACACCCTATTTCGCACAAATAGCCAGAAGAATTTGGCCACAAAATTCAAAGTGGCCTTCCTGATGCTTACACTCGGGGTGTTTGTCACGCCTCAAATCCCATTAAGACGGACAGGAACCCGATGCCCTAAAGGCCCGAGAGAACCAACATGTAACTTGTACTTACTATGCGTAACTATGACAATCTGGTGACAAGTTCACATAGGATGCAGCGATACGAACCAACATAAGTAGACCCAAAACTTATATACAAGACTTGTCCGTGAGGCCACAACTTGTTAAGATGCTACTGAACCATATACATAAGTCTACAAAGCCCCTAAAAGATAGAAAACTTTAGAGTAGGTCGGGACAGACCCCGCCTTACCCTTAACTATGACACAATACCAAAATGAATCTACCAAGGACTCAGTATAGCTCCGAAGCAACCTGGAGCTCACCAAAAGTAGCTGAGTGTTGTGTGCTCCTACTGAGGAGGTCTACTAGCTGGAGTACATGTGCCTACAACATGGAATGCAGCGTCCCCCGTGAGGGACGTCAGCACAAAAAAATGTACTTAATATGTAAGGCAATAACATTTATAAAATAAGAGTTCGAATGAAACCATGTATCAATATATGTGTGCTTAAATCAGAACAGAAGACCACATTTGTTAACTCTTGTGGGATCATGTATGTTACATTCTTGTCTTTACCTTTCTGTGTGTTATAATCTTTATAAGGCATCTGATACGAATGACCAGTTGATCAGTGGTAGAAGAGGATGACCCATGCTAGGCATTTTAACCCCTGTGATGCGGTCCTCAAAATTACACAAATTGGGATCGGCCCATGCTAGGCTTTCGCCCCTGAGCTGCCACCCTTCTATACCAATTGGGATCGGCCCATGCTAGGCTTTCACCCCTAAGCTGCCACCCATAGTTATTATACAAATTGCTTCACTTAGATTCTTTAATCTTTGAGATTGTTGTTTTGGTGGTCATAATCATTTTTGAGATTTGGAAATACGGACCAGTAGTAGAAGACATGAAAATAATACTTCAAGGCAGTAACAATGACATAAGGAGCTATAACATCAATGCATTACTAGTGAGCTTAAATGACACAATTGACTTCAACTGACTATAGAGTACTGGACATATAATGAAGTAATTCTATACACTAAGGAGAGGGGGAAATATTGTTAGCTATTTGGAGATCGTACGCTGCCACTATGTTTCCTTTACCAAGAATAGAACTTAGGAAATTCACTTATTGATATTAATCGCAAGTATTAGATTTCATGCCAAGGAATATAGAATCAAATAGCCCTACATACCTTATTTTCTGACCAATACAACTGTCACGATTCAACCTCCCTTCTTGGGTGCTAATCTACAATATAAGTCATGATTAAGCTGATGTTAGCAGCTAATCACATTAAGGCCCTAAAAAAAATAGTAGCTAAACACTTGACGGAAAGTAGGCCCATACAACCCTTACACAAATGGTGAACCACCACACCCTTCTTCTATACATTAACACAACTTCATACATCATTTGCCAAGATACCCAAACTGCCCCAACAACAATATACATAAGGCAGCCACTATCAATCCCTAAAAATCTTTCAGCATAATAAGAGAATATTTACTCAAGGATTTATCACCATCCATTAGTTCTTGATAAATATGTACAATTCTCCACCCCAAACCTGTATTTAAAGAGAGGCAAGAATGGGTAGTAGTCTTACCTTAGTTTCTGGAAATTTATCCTCTAAACTTGTACTTCAAGAACTGAAACTTCTCTTCAAACTTTTACTTGAAAAGAGGAACAATACTCAAGAACCCTAAGGTTTTTATTAGGGCTGCTGATTGAAGCCAAGAGAGACCAAGAGAGAAACTTTAGAAATCTGAAAATTTTGCAAGTTAAAAATGGAGCAAAAGATCTGATCTTTATCCCTTTAAAAGGGACGTGTAATGGCCGACTTTCTTGGCCAATTTTGGGCCATATATGGTCAAGTAGGTGACCCACCTACTTGGCCTTTTAACTTGGGCCTTTTTGGACTTAAGACTATTGGGCCTTGGCTGTCCATTTTTCCCTTATTCTTCTACTCAACTTGGGCCAGATTAATGCAAGTAGGTGGTAGTGCACTTGGCCCAATTACATGGTAAAAAGTAAGTCTTAGTAGGTGATGCACCTACTTGGTCCTTTGGACTGGTCAATAAGTCAAAGTAGGTGATGCACCTATTTGTCACCTACTAGCTTAATTAAGTCAAGCAAGCAACTCAATTATTTTATCCCATTTTCTAAATATTAATCCCTTTTTCTTCAACTTAACACTTAACTTTCAACTTTAAGCTCAATTACCACCTTACTACCTCTAGTTTAAATACTTCCGTCGGAGTTAACTTGCAGTACACATGCTAAAACGTGCAAGACGTTACATCACCTAACGAGCTAGTTTAAACCAACACTAATCATATAAGAAGCATGGTCCCTCACATATACTATAAGGCTATGTCAAGTATCACATGAATAGAACTAGCATACACATAAATATAGGTTGTTACAGTGCTGACCCACTCGGTGCACTCTCCGTCTTTAGCCAGGTGATGGGCCAACCAACGCAATAAAGTCTCCCTCTGCTCTGCATTCCTCTGGAATTCCCCGCTCTTCACTATGTCCCAACGATAATCAAACTCGGTCGTATTGATAGCTAGAGTATGGACTGGGTCATAGAGGAATATGTGAATAGTAGCCTCATATATGTCAACCGAGAACCCACGAACCAGAGTAGCCTTTAGTGGAAGCTGGGCAGCAGGCTTGGCCCATTTTTCAATCGAACTTCGGAGGGTGGCTGCGTAGGAAACATAGAACTCCCTCACGATCTCCTCACTATATGACCCTGGGCTATGAGTCATCCACTCTCACCGGTGCCTCTAAAATAGTGCTTGAATGTCAGGCATAGTATGAAGGATGCATGTGAGAACCCAACGCTCCTCGGTAATCAATTGAGCCATCCGATCTTTCTCATTTATCATCTTGGAGTCTCGGTATATCTGCCACTGACCATCTACACACCACCTATTTGGCTCATTCGCAACTGGGGCGGGGTCGGTGTTTGGTGGCACTGGAATGTTCTCTGCACTAGTAGCCTCATTAGATGAGGCAGTCCTCCCAGGTGAACTAGAGCCGGATGTGGATCCAAAAGCAGAGGTGGAGTCAGATATAGAAGAAAAACCAGTCGGTGAACCGATCAGTGTGCCCTCCTCATCAGACTGAGAGGTAGTGACTACATTGGGAACCACCTGTCAGGATTGATTCCGGGTGGTACGAGGTGCAGTAGGGGATGTCCTCGTAGTAGGTGGGACATAGGCGGGATCTTTCTCCGCATCAGTATCTTCCGCAATGTGGGTGCCACGGATTTGGATTTGCCCTTTGGTCCCTAAGTTGGTTCTTTCTTAGGGGCCATGGTACCTGTGGAGGCTTAGTTAGTACTAAAATAGACCAATGACAGACTCAATTTTTTTTAGAAAAAAGAACGAACCAAAACGAAAAACCAAAAAAAATCAGACAGTAGCTTTAGTGGCCACCTACGGTGGGTACCTACTATCTGTAGGTTGACCTATGGTCCATGGGTCCCCTTCGTAGGTCAGAGGTCCCAAATATTTGGGCTCTGATGGGAACCACGGATGTGCATAACGGTCTGTAGGTTGACCTACATACTGTAGTCCACCTCCGTGGTTCCACACTTAGTGGATTTTCCATGTGCATCAGACCCACAGACCTGATCTGCGATCTGTAGGTTGACCTACGGTTCGTAGACGGGGTCAGATTTGTGCCATGTATCAGACATGCCTCATTTTTAAGCCATGTTTATCAACAATCACCCTAAGTCTAATCATGCATTTCAACATAATTTATGATAGTTTGTCATCCCTAGGGTTCTGTTTACACATTATTTCATATTCATTGCATACAAAACTAGGAACCCTAAGTCAAAACTGCCATTTAGACTATTTTCTCTGATCTATTTGATTACAAAGACAACACAATCACATTCTATCGCCCCAAGGATGTTTCTACTCTAGTTTATCATGCAATTTCATACAACAAACATCCTAAGGTCAAGATCCACTTCGTGACTTCATGTATTGAACAATGAATACCGAAATTCAAAGTTAAAGTGAAGTCTGCTACCTTACAAGTATCGGAAGTGGGTGATTGTGTGATGACAATGAACTCCTTAGACCTTTGTGACATCAATCCCGGACCTTGAACTCTTCTTGGGAATGACAAATGGGAGTGATCAGAATTTGGGAGTGAGAGGAATGGTAATATAGTAGGGGTGATGATATGTATTGGAGATGGGAGTGATTTGGGGATATAATGAGGGAGTTATGTGATTTGGAGGGGTTAGAGACGGATAGGAGGGAATATGGGAAGTTGGGGGGGGGGGGGGGAATTAAAAATGAAGAGTTTTATTAGAGAGGGGTCCGAGCGTGCCTAAAACACCTTTAAAAAAATTCCGAATTGCACCAATGACATTAGAATA
>JAJOOO010012678.1:0-17027 GCA_029582685.1 Solanum piurae
ACGAAAATATATGTATATATACAATTTTCTCTCGCTTTATACAAACACAAACGCATTTTATATAATTTGCGTTTTTTGTATAAAGTGAGAGAGGCGAGCGAGAGAGCGAGATCTGGGAGAGTGGCGAGCGAGATCTGGGAGTGGGGAGAGAGGGGAACGAAAATATATGTATATATACAATTTGCTCTCGCTTTATACAAACACAAACGCACTTTATACACTTGTGTTTGTATAAAAAATGAGAGAGGCGAGGGAGAGAACGAGAGTGGTGAGCGAGATTCACCAGGAGAGATGTGAAATAACAACAGTTTGTTATGGGGTACAATTAAATCAAACTATATTTATATCTTTTAATTTGAATTAATAGTTTGCTATTATATACAGTTTTCCCTATTTAGAATAGATAAAGTAGTAAATTATTACCGTCTTATTGGGTTATCGATTTACCCAATAACCTAATAGTAAAAACCGAAATCGAATCAATAACCCAATAACTTTTTTTATAAACCCATTAAAAATCCAATAACCCAATAACATTTTTTTAATTTGATTTATTGACCGGTTCAATTTATGCACACCCCTACCCGTTACCCTACATAATGATTTCTCCTTTATCATTTGCTCTATTTACTATGTTGAACTATTTAAGCCAATGGAAGTTTTACATTATTTAGCCGTTAGCCCATTAAAATAATAACCGGAAAGTATATATTTTGCATATAAATTCATAATATATATTAGAGGAACTTTCACATATAGCCACTCGAAAATAGCCTAATTACTCTCCATATCTATAGTTTAATAATTACAATTCGTAACTACATGTTATAGGGAGGAGAGAGGCGAGCGAGATTGGGAGAGATTGAGGAGAGAGGCGAGAGAGAGAGAGAGGGCAAAGAGTGGGAGAAAGGTGAATTGTATATGTGTATCAGTTAGATAATTGTATATTATACATATGTATTTGTATATATGGCAAGCGAGATTGGGAGAGGGTGGAGAGAGGCGAGCGAGATTGGGAGAGGAAGGAGAGAGGCGAGCGAGAGAGGGAAAAGAGTGGCAGAGAGGTGAATTGTATATGTATATCGGTTAAATAATTGTATATATACATATGTATTTGTATATTCTGGCAAATAATCATATACAAACGTGACTAATTATACAAACTCGAAGTCAGCCCACGTAATTAATGTATAATGTTAGTCGCGAGTGGTAATTATAGCAAACTATAGCTATGATGAGTAATTAAGTAGTATAAATTTACTTAACCGCGTAATTTTCCCTATATATTATTAGTGTATATTTTCTTATACATTTTACTAACAATTTTAATGAAGTACTATTTTTTATCAAGTGACCAAATATGTTAAAAGCCCAAAAGGACGCTACGTAATAGTTGGACTAGGACCTCCGAGCTGAATTTATACTGGACCTTACTTCTTGGCCCATGGGCCATCACCTTAAATTCGTGGGTCAGACTACTTTGGGTCACAAAAATGAATCAAAATTCATAATTACACACAATTAATTACCTATACTATGTATATTTTGTCTCCTTCAAAATTTATTTATCAACAAAAAATAAAGAGAAAATGTCTACTGGTATTTTATTTTTTAATTTCATATAGTATATGAATAATATACTAATTAAGAAAATTTAAAAGAAACAACATTTTCCGAAAAAATTCATACAATCGATCTCAACTTTGAAATTAGCTCGTTAATTATGATTAATAATGGAAGTGGGCCTCCATAAATAATGGGCCCAAATGAGTTTGGAATGTAAATCGGTTCTAGATGCATAGTTCGGTTCGATTATTTATATGAAAATCTTATCATATAGTTTTGTTTGCTTAAATTATCGCACATAACATTACAATTAAACTTTTTCTAACTAATTCAATTATCTTAGTTTCTGTTCGGTTCAGTTAAGTTTCAATAATTATTTATTTTAAAGAAGTCTCGTATTACAAGAATTCTCGTTACGTTGAAACATGAAACTTGTTTTTCCAGCAGATGTACGGAGCAGGAGCTTCGGCTATGCATCACTTGGGAGTGGCGCACCCAACATATTTTTTCCTTACCTAAGGCTTGAATTCAAAACCTTAAGATAAGACAGTCTCACCACTGCACCACAATCCATTGTTGGTAAAACATAAGACTCTATATTATATATATAAGAAATTATAAATGTCTTATTAAATAACATCAATATTACAAGCTGAAACAGTAGTGCAAGCGGTCTTATTAGAAATAGAAGAAGGAACCATAAATACAATACAATACAAACTTCACAATAGATGAGAGATCTACTGCTGAGGAAGACGTAAATAAAGTGGAATAGGATTGTAAGGTTGTGGAGAAGAGTCCCAAACAGAGAATGCGCTACTGGAATTCATCCATTTTTCAGTCATTTTTGGGTAATGACGATCTAACACATCTTTCAAACTTTCTGTAGTATTGACCCATTCCAATCCTTTTTTTGTGTATGTCTCCTCGTTGTAATTGCTTGTGAAAAATCTATCTCCCTCTAGCCTCCTGCCATGCATTTTCAAAATATATCAACTCATCATATAATACACATAAAATTTGTATACCAATTCAATTACCTTCCTGCCATGAAAAGGAATATGAAAAAAGCAGTTTCTGAAATAGCAAAGCCCTTGATCTTTTTTTCCGCCATGAGTCCGACTAACAAATCCAATTCTTCTACATTATTATCACCATATACTTCAACAAGTGTTTCAATAACTTCCTTATCATCGCTCAAATCTTCCCATTTAGCTATGGGAATTTGGAACATACTTCTTCGAAATTCATTGTACCTTGCAACACTTCTTTCCCTGTCCCTATAAACTACGTACCATCCAAATATCATAAGTGAATTAATATTTTTTTTAAAATATAAAAATAAACTTACTTTCGAGAGCTGCAAGGTCAACATGATCTGGTCTGTCAGTTCCATCAACATCTTGTGCAACAAGATCTCTCATCCACACTGGATAATTCCAAAGCTCAAGAGCTCCACATGCTTGATGCCCCATTGAAACCATTTGATTAATAAACCCGATTTTAGATAATTTCTCCGCTCCTTTACCTCCAATTAAATCTTCCATTGGGATCCTAATGCAATATGAGTACTTTAATTTAACATATTGCATGAAATAGCGCGTATATAAGAGTTACTTACTCATTAGTTAAAGGGAGAGACTTGTTTGGTGCAGGTGTTGCATCTATATTTCTCAGCTGAAGAGTTTCAGGTAAGAGCTGATGCATACGATAGACACTCGAAAATTCCTCAGTTAAAGAGTAAGGCACGCCATGGTTTCTAGGTTTCTTCATTCCAACAAAGCCACTCAACCAAAAATCTCCTCCAATGTGTCCAAATGTATCCTTAAACTTTTTCCCTAGCAATCCATACCTACAATATTAATTATTTCGTCACAAAACAAAGAGAGTAAAATAACTACTCCCTTCAATTCAATCCATTTTTTTGTCACCTTTTCGTTTTTAGTCTGCCTAAAAAAAGAATGTTATCTTACTGTAATTAGAAATAATTTGACTTTAAAATTCCCCTTTTACCTTTAGTGAAATAGTTTACAATCACTTTAGAATTGTTTTGGACCACAAGTTTCAAAACTCTTTTTTTCTACTTAAATATTATGCGAAGTCAAATAGTGCCACGTAAAATGAGACGGATAGAGTAATTTATAAGATTATTAACCAAGAAATACGCATTCCGGCGAGCAAGGTGTCAGTTTTGAGAAGCTCTACAGTCCAATCTATGGTGTGAACTTTTGCAATGACAGCAGAAGTCACCAGCCTAGCATGACGATACAGGTCTTCATCCTTCAATTCTGGATATTCTTTCTGCAAAAATGGAAAATCAAGTAATCTATACAAATGAATCACGAAAAAACTGGATTTAGCGACAGAAAAAATGTGTAGCTAAACACCAAAATCCATTGCTAATCCTACTTAGCGACAAATTTAAATTAGCGACGAGCAATTGTTACGGACCAGCGACGTCGTTGTTTTTTAGTAGTGAATTCCATAATAATAATGTATGATACATTAAAACTTAGATACAATGTCTACGTATTTTAAAGTATCAAGTTTACTGCTAATTAAGAAAAAAAAAGTTTAATTGCTATGATTTTCCTTTTTAGAGTCAAACTATAAGAACTTTGACTAATATTTTATGATATATATTTTCATCATATTGATATTCAGAAAATTACAATTTATAGTACTTTTCTTATAGTTTTTTAATAGCTAATTTTTTTGTATAAAATATTAAATTAACGTAATCTAATTTAACTTTGAAAATTAGTCAAATTATTTTTTGAAAAACGTAACATAATAAATAAAAGTGGACTGAGGGAATAATTAATATGACTATTTATTAGTACCTTCAAGGCATCACAAACAGCATTGTGCTCTTGAACAAAGAGAGCATAGAGTGTCAAAAGTCCAGCCCAAGTATTGCGAACATCACCAGAGATGATTTTTCCATTTTCATCTTGTTGGATGAGTCCATTTTCTGATAGTTTCAATTTTCCGTCTATAAATGTTCTTACTTTCTTTAAATCATCTACGTTGTTTCCATAAATTGCACTTCCATCCCTTCATCATATTATACAAGCAAAATACAAGAAACTTAATAAAGAATAGAAAAACATGTCATCATCTGTTTTAATACGCATATATACATTATACTAATGTTTCATTTAGAGCAAAAATATAAAATTATTGCAGTATGAAATATTTACCACCAAGGGGTACGTATGTTCAAGTGACCCGTTTTGATTTCATCTAAGCCCGTAGGAGTTACCGCGGACTTGTAAAATTTAAAAGAGTTGAGAGGGCACTGACTTGCAACTTCTTTAGGTGCATCAAGTTTCATCTGTGCATGCACAACATTTATAATACCAACAATAATAAAAACTAGCCAATGGAAAAATTTAATTATCTACGATGGAGCTCAGAATGAAATTGATTCTTGAGTCGCTGAAAAAAAGAAAAAAAAAAGTAGGCTGACCTGGTTAGTGTCTTCCATATGATCCATCCAATCATGAATCATAAATTGTATCCAAGAGACAGCTATTATGTTAAGTTGTTTTCCTGTGTCTATGAATTTTCTACGTGCTAGTAGCTTCGTTGCTACTACCATTGGATCTGGCTTCTTTAACTGCATTTTTTATGTTTATTTTTTTGGAATTAAGAAATTAAAATTAAAAATTAATTAGGTCTTTTGATTTTTAATTAAACTAAAGGTAATATAGCTAGAAGCAGTGTTATATATTATAATTACCTTGTTAAGCTGATGAACAGGTAGCATATTCCTCCCAAAGAAGGAAAATTCACTGCCTGCATTTTCATTGAAAGGGTCGTTATATTTTACATCGGCAGTTCTATAAGGGTAATCCCCCGGATTTGATCGGACACCGGTAGGTGTTGTACCGACGTTGATCAAATTATATTTCTGGTGAAGGCGTCGCCGCGCTCCAAGATAAGCTAGCCCCAAGAACACTGGTAGCCGGTGCCAAAAGTTCAATTTATCAACGAAATGGACCATCTACATACATCTCACAGTAATTATATATAACGTACGTAAATAATAATGGAAAGAATTTTAGGGTTAAAATAGAAGAAGAAAATTAATATAATAAAAGAATTACCAGAAACAAAAATTTGTTGATCAGAGTCATTTCCTCAAAGACCTCATGAAAATCTTTGTGAATGAAATTACAAAGATGGGATAGCAAGAGATTCTTGAGGAATGCCATAACCAAATGCGTTATTAATTTCGTCGTTAATTTATACGATAATAAAGAAAAATGTAATATGATATGATGTTTTTTGTTTAATTTGGAGTACATATTTATGAAGAGAACATCCTCTTTATATAATTCTAATATAGATACTATATAATTAACAGAAGCTTAAGGTATTATATACCTACTTACACAAAAAAAAAAAAAATAGCACACGTTGGATGGCTTTGACAATTCAGACATTGTAGCCAAACGTATGTAGCTCAATGAACACCTATATATAAATAAAATAGAAATCCTACTCATTTTTCCCATGAAGTTAATAATAAAGTATTTACCCCAAGATGTTGAGCTGGATGGGTAAATGGAGTTGTTTATATTAGAAAGCGTTTTACCATAAATTTGTATATTCGAAGTGCCATGGATGGAAAATTTAAAGGAGATTGTTAAATAATTATACTTCTGGCATGTTCACGTATGAATAATATGCGATGTAATTATAATATGGATGCCTACTGCTTTGGTTTAACATTTTGAAAGATAAAAATTTCAAGAAACAAATTAAAACATATATGTACCTTTTGATAATTTAAAGTTTATAATAAATAATGCACTACCGCTAATTCTAAACTTCTAGATAAAGATAAATACCTACTTTTTGTTGAATTAATCTTCAAGCATTATGATGCATGGTCCATGTAAATATTTTCCATACAACAAGCTGGTCCATATATAGGATTGCTAGTGCAAATATATATATCTCCTCAACGATTTAATAATAATACATCCCAAGATATATATAATACGAGTTAATATCTCAAATGATCATTAACTAGTGGCTAGTTGTTTTCACAAACCAAGAAACAATATATTATTTTGATGAAATAGAACAAGACACCTTGTACGTATTACAGTATTAATAAAATAGTTACACACGTGATTTTGAGGTCAACTACTGAGGAACACGAAAATAGAGTGGAATAGGATTGTGAGGTTCTGGAGAAGAGTCCCAAACAGAAAATGCACTGTTTGAATTCATCCATTTATCAGTCATTTCTGGATAGTGACGATCTAACACATGTTTTAAACTTTCAGTTGTATTCACCCATTCCAATCCTTTCTTTGTGTATGTCTCCTCATTGTAATTGCTTGTGAAAAATCTATCTGCCTCTAACCTCCTGTGAATTCGAAATCAACTTATAATTAAGTTACCTAATTGTGTAAAAAATATAATAGTAATGCATAAAATTTTCTTGTTTATTTACAACAAACCTTATAGCCATGAGAAGGAATATGTTAAATGCAGTTTCTGAAATGGCAAATCCTTTAATCTTTTTCTCGGCCATGAGTCCCACTAATAAATCCAACTCTTCTACATCATCATCATATACTTCACGAAGTGTTTTGATTGCTTCTTCATCATCCGTCAAATCTTCCCATTTCGAAATAGGAATTTGTAGCATTCCTCTTCGAAAGTCATTGTACCTAGCAACACTTCTTTCTCTATCTCTATAAACTGCCATCAAAATATAATTAATTGATTATTGGAAATATTCAACAAAATAAATAATAGTAATAATTATTAACAACAATAAAGCCATTTTATTGATGATATTCTGATTGTAATAGAAAATAATTAAACTTACTTTCAAGGGCTGCAAGGTCAATATGATGTGGCCTATCAGTTCCATCAACATCTTGGGCAATAAGATCTCTCATCCACACTGGATAATTCCAAAGCTCAAGAGCTCCACTAGCTTGGTGGCCCATTGAAACCATTTGCTTAGTAAACCCAATTCTTGATAAATTCTCTTTTCCTTTACTCCCAACTACTTCTTCCATGGGAATTCTACAATTTGATTAATTATGTTAATTTTATGTATATATAATATTGAAATTATAGTGGATAAAGTTAATTTAGTACTATTATAATAAGTAAAGTTCGTTACAATGAGATTTTTTTTTTTTGTCACTATACTAATATATATAGCGTATAATGAAGGCTTACTCATTAGTCAAAGGGAGAGATTTGTTTGGTCCAGGCGTGGCATCTATATTTCTTAGCTGAAGTGTATCAGGTAAGAGTTGATGCATTCTATAAACACACACGAATTCTTCAGTTAGGGAATAAGGCACTCCATGATTCTCAGGTTTTTTCATTCCAACAACACCACTTAAAATGGAACCAACATGCCCAAATGTATCCTTGAATTTCTTTCCTAGTAATCCATACCTGTCATACAAATTAATTTTAATTTAATCACGCGTGACAGACGACAGTATAGTTGATACTTATATAGTATGGTAAAATATCGAAACAAGTAGTGAAAGAGAGATAAATATTAACCAATTGGCACGCATTCCTGCAAGCAAAGTATCGGTTTTGAGAAGCTGAACAGTCCAATCTATTGTGTGAACTTTTGCAATGACAGCTGAAGTGACTAGCCTTGCATGACGATACAACTCTTCATCCTCTAATCCTGGATATTCTTTCTGAAATATTGAAAATCAAAGTTTTTTTAAAAAAAGATTCAAGAATATCGTCCATATATGTTTCATTTTTCGTGTTATTAATAGTTAAACTTCAATATGATTAATTAGTACGTACCTTCAAAGTGTCACAAACAGCATTGTGCTCTTGAACAAAGAGAGCTTGTAGTGTTAAAAGTCCAGCCCAAGTGTTACGAACATCACCAGAGATAATTTTTCCATTTTCATCTTGTTGGATGAGTCCACTTTCTGCTAATTTCAGCTTTCCGTCTATAAATGTTCTCACTTTCTTCAAAACATCCTCGTTACTTCCATAAATTACACTTCCGTCCCTTCATGTAAAAATTAAAATAATTATTTCGCACTCTCTTTCTTTTCTAAAACAACACTTATTTCAAACCAGATAATAATAATAATTTAGTTTGTCTAAATGAATTTATGATAAATATATAGAGATCTTACCACCAGGGAGTACGGCTGTTCAAGTGACCTGTTTTGATTTCATAAAAATCTGTAGGAGTTTTCTTGGATTTGTTAAACCTAAAGGACTTGAGAGGGCATTCATTAGCAACTTCTTTTGGTGCCCTTAGCTCAACCTGTTGCACAAAATTAATGTACCAACAAAATACGTCACAAATTACTTAAAGAAAATTACTGATTATACAAAATATGTGTACAGTAAATACAGTACTATACATAATGTATACTTCGGTGGTCATGTTGGTAAACTAGCTAGATGACCTATGTACATTTTACATAAGTTTCCCAATTATTTTCACTAATTGAATGAAAGAATATCATTATCAAATTGCTAATTCTGAAATTGGGCCTAAATAAAAAATAGGCTAACTGACCTGCTGAGTGTCTTCCAAATGATCGATCCAATCATGAACCATAAATTGTATCCAAGAGGCAGCTATCATGTTAAATTGTTTTCCTGTGTCTATGAATTTTTTTCGTGCTAGCAGCTTCGTTGCTACTACCATTGGATCTGGCTTCTTTAACTGCATAAATATCATTTTATTCTTTTTAATTTAAGAAAATATGAAAAAGGAAATTATGGACTTATGAGCTAATTTTTGCGGTTGAGTTATGAAATTATATACCTTATTATCCTGATCAACAGGCATCATATTCCTACCAAAGAAAGAAAATTGACTGCCTGCTCCTTCATTAAAAGGGTCATTGAATTTTCCATCAGCAGTTCTATAAGGGTAATCTGCCGGATTTGATCGAACGCCGGTAGGTGTTCTACCGACGTTGATCAAATTATATTGCTGGTGAAGAGTCCGCCGTGCTCCAAGATAAAGTAGCCCAAAGAACACCGGTAGCCGGTGCCAAAAGTTATACTTATCAATTAAATGAACAATCTGCATGCATCTCACACTATTAACTACTACGTAGACAATAAACTAAAAAAATAATAATTATCGAATCAGAATCAATTAGGACATAAAATATAATATTCGGTTGAACTCTTCTTTACCAGAAAAAATAATTTATCGATGAGGGTCATTTTCTCGAAGATCTCATGGAAATCTTTGTGGATGAATTTACGAAGTGGGGATAGCAAGAGATTCTTGAGCATAACAAAAGACATTGCTTATACTAGAAATTAATATCACTTGTAATATGATTTTGGAGTATATATGGAGGTAACGTCCCCTCTCTCTATATATATAACAAACACATAAGTAATAATATTAGCAGAAGACATGCACTAAGATAATATATCCCAATTGGGAATAAATAATAGTAGCATGTTGGATGGCTTTGACAATTATTTTCTAATTTTAGCCGCCAGCTAAATGATAAGATCTTGCAAAATTTTGAAAGAAAAAAAAATGTGTATATGGTGTGCACGTATAGAAGATAATGTATGAGTCAAAAAGAAAGAGCTGAGATATCATTTTTATATCATGTATGACGAATATACTAATTGAAATTCACTTTGTCTTTAGCTCCAGATTTGCAATTTAATAAGTTTTCAGATGATTGGTTCAGTAGATGTGATTGAATAGACGGCTTTTGGTAAAATTATCTAATGAAATATGTAGGATGAATGTGATTTCGATTAGAAATTTTAGATTTAAATTTTACGGTGAGATATAATTTTAAAATTTTTGCTTGCTCTAAATCATATTAAAGTATATATAATTATATCATCTAAAAATTTAAATTATTAAAAAAAAAATATTTTTATTATTTAATTATATTTTCAATTGAAAGTCATTTTCCCTCATATTTAGAGTTTATTTTTTTCTATTTTCCAAATATTTCAGATAAGTCAAATACAGGAAAATTGAAAAAATGTTCTCCTCACTACCAAACATACCCACACGTGTCAGCTTTTAACTGCCGGTTCGGTCAAACACGTTTCTTTCTAGAAATTGCTTTAGAAAACTTTGAATGTTCCATTTTACTTCAATAAAATAATTCAAATCTTAATTGATGTAATTAAAAAATATATTTTAAATTATCCTATTCTTTAGGTAACACATCAAAATTTGAGTGGCGGCGAAAATGATATTTACTTGATTAAAAATTGTGCAAGAGGGTTAAATATTGTTAACAATTTGCACTACCTTCAACCTCGAGTTTTTTTGATAAAACTTTTATACAAATACAATTAGATTTGATTCTTTTTTTAAAAAAAAAAAAACTAAAGCAATCATGAAAAATATTTAAGTATGAAACACACGCAAAATCAAATCATCTTTTAAACCCATGTATTTCGCTAAAACGCTAACGGAAAAATCAAAGAAAGTAGCAAGATATCATACTTAACTTGTCCAACATTACCAAATCTTTCTATTTTTTTCTTTTAAAGAAAATAAATTGCTTTATGATTATGGAAAAATAAAGAGAAAATTGGTATATTTTCTTCGGAAAAGGGCCTAAAATACCTTCAAAGTATTGAAAATGATACAAAATTATCCTCCATTTACCTATTGGCTCAAAAATACCCTTGTCATCAATCTTTGGGTTCAAAATTGACCACTTATTTAACGGTTTTAAATTTAAACTATTTAAATATTTTTAAAATACTTGGCGCTCAACTATTGATTGTAATTTAATTTATTAATATAATTTATAAACCAACCCACTACCCACCCATTACTAATTAAACCCCACCCAATTAATAAACCCGCCTCAAATCCACCTTATTAAACAAAACCCTGAAACCCTTCCTTTCTAAGATTGTGTTTCTTCTCTATCAATTTCTCCTACGTTTAACAAAATCCTCCATTAATTTCCAAGATTCAGACAGATTGCAAAATTGCCTTGTCAATTTTGGTTGAATTTTAATGGAATTAAAAATTCCAAGAACCAATCTTGAGTTTTTAAAAAATTGATTCATGATGAAAGAGTGATAGAAAAATTTCTTCTAGGTTTATAAGATTAGTGTTTTGCTTCTCTCTCAGTTAACTGGTCTATATTACTATTTCTAGCTCTTGTTTGGAAGTCAATGAGGTCGTTCGTTTGTTAATATTGAATGAATGGTCTTTGTAATTCATTTGTTGATTATAACTAGTTAACTGGTCTTGTTTGGAAGTCAATGGGGTTGTTTGCTTGTTAATGCTGAATGAATGGTTTATTAAAACACTAATCTTATAAACCTAGGAGAAATTGACTGAGAAGAACACAACGTTGGAAAGGAAGGGTTCAGGGTTTTGTTTAATAGGTGAATTTGGGGTAGTTTTATTAATTGGGTGGAGTTTAATTAGTAATGAGTGGATTTATAAATTATAATAATAAGTTAAATTATAACCAATAGTTGAGCGTCACGTATTTAAAAAAATATTTAAATAGTTTAAATTTTAAACCGTTAAATAAATGGTCAATTTTGAACCCAAAGGTGGATGACAAGGGTATTTTTGAGCCAATAGGTGGATGAGAAGGGTATTTTAGAGCCAATAGGTGGATGGAGGCTAGTTTTGTACCATTTCCAACACTTCAAGGATATTTTAGGCCCTTTTCCGTATTTTCTTTTATTATTAGCTTAATCTTTCCCCCAAATCTACTTACACTCTGTTTGGATCATTGTTACCCATTGTTTCATAATGTATTATATTGTATTATACTATATTGTATTGTATTGTATTGTATGGTAGATTCAATGTTTGACTAGACTGTATTGTTTGTTGTTGTTTAATAACATTTTTATTGTTTGGTTTGATTCTATCGTATTGTACTGTAATTTATAAATTTACTAAAATATCCTTAATTATTCTAGGGTAGGAGGTTTGACTAGAATTAAATAATATAAGGTAAAGGATAAAATAGCATTTCGAAATATTATGTAAAAATATAATTGAAAAAAGAAATTAAGTAACAATGGGAACACACCAAATCGGTTGTTCCATAAAATAGGGGTTTCCATTGTTACGTAACAACGAAATTTAACAATACAACACAATACATTTTAAGTAACAATCAAAACAAACATTGTAGGTATAGTAACGATACAATGCAATACAATAGGTAACACTGATCCAAACATAGTGTAACAAGTTTCCAATCTGCACGTTACATTTTTTTGACTCATTTTATGTAAAAGTTCGATGAGTCGTTTCGAGTGAAGCCTATGGATCAAGTAAACAAACGGATGAGTTTAAACTTGTGCCAATTAAAACTGCAGGTTACTAAAAAGTGATTTTGATTTTAGGGTTACGGGCAACAAATTCTTTTAATAAAATGACCACATATACAGTGGCGGATCCAGATTTTACGGCAATGGTGCTCACTATTTTTAACATAAACTTACATCAATCAAAGAGCATAATTGCGAGCTAAAATTCGCCAACATAGGCGTTATTTTTATTTTTTGCAATAGACAATTGGAATCTTTGGATTGGTTCAAGAAAAAAAAAGGAGAAACAATAAACATTCACAGTAATTACAAAAAAGGCAATGAGGACTTTTTTGCTTTTGAATTGGAGAACTAAAATAAAGGTGCTAGAACAAATTGTTTTTTTCCTTCCCTTTCATTTTTCATAATTAGACGGATGAGAAAGAAAAAGTTATTGTAATAGACATGGAAAATCATGACTGTTTATATTTTTGGGAGATTAAGTTACATAATAGACATGAGCAGTGACTGATTTAAGATTTTAAGATCGTGGTTACTTTTTAAGCTATCAATCAAAAAATATAATTGTATAAATTTAACACTTGTCTTAAGAAAGATAATTATATTTAAATAAGATAGCGAAAAAAATCAATAAGAAAAATTAGAATAAAAATTATCTTGAAAAAAGAATTTTTATTTAAGAAAAGTTACCAATAGAACCATTTGTGAAAAGGGAACAAAGAAAAGGTAGAAAGAAAAGAGATGATTTTAAAATAAAAAGATTGCCACTAAAGGGAATCGAAACTGGGCATTAAAGTAATCTATGACCTAGTACCCACTTACAACAACCACACCAGCTAAGCCATTTGTTTGTGTTTGGAGTTAAAAGGGTAAAAAAAATATTGCCAAAGAGATCTCCCTCTGACATATACTGACGCCGTTTACTCTGTTAGAACTAAAAATAGCTGTCACGGCAGCGATTTTGTCCAATTTTTTTATTCAACTCCAATTATTTTTCCTCCAACTAATATCGCTGCCGTAGCAGCATTTTCATAGGAAAAAAAATTAAAACTTTTTTTTTCATAAAAATGGCTGCTTTGATAGGTTTTTTATAAAAAAAAAAATCTTGAAATTGCTTCCTTGGCAGCGTTTCTCTTCAATTTTTGAAAATTATTTTTCTTATTTTTTTTTGTTTTGAAAACAAGGCAGCGTTTTTATTAAAAAAAAAAAAATTTAACAAAAATTACTAAAAAGGCAGCCTAATTCGACACCGATCACAGTTCGTGCTTCATTTTGATGATTTCTACGTCGAGTCCAAAATTTTGGGTAGAATTAAGCTGCATGTTAGTGATTTTAAAAAATAAATTGATTTTTCATAAAAACTTTTAAAAAGAAATAAAGAAAAGATTTTCAATTTTTTTTTAAAAACGCTACCAAGGCAGCGATTTTCCCAAAAAAAAAAAGAATTTTTTTCAAGAGAAATGTTGCCAAGGCAGCGATTTCAAATTTATTACTCCCTTTGTCCCAATTTATATGACTCACTGTCTTTTTTAGTCCGTCCCAAAAAGAATGACACATTTCTATTTTTAGTAACAATTTGCCTACGAAATGTCTTTTTTACCCTTAATGAAATGATTTACAACCACACAAATTTCTATCATTCATTTTGGACCACAAGTTTTAAAAGTCTTTTCATTTTTCTTAAAGTTTGTGCCAAATCAAAGTACATCATATAAAATGGGACGGAGGGAGTACTATTTATTTTTTTTTACAAAAAAGCTGCCAAATTTTTTTTCCTATGAAAACGTTGCCACAACAGTGATATTAGTTAGAGGAAAAAAAAATTCGAGTTAAATAATCGCTGTTGTGCCAGCGATTTTAGTGAAAAAAAGAAAAAAAATTGGACAAAATCGCTGCCTTGGCAGTGATTTTTATTTTTAACGGAGTGAACGTCGTTAATATGTGTCAGAGGGAAATCGCTTGCCCTTTTGGTTTAAAAAAAATATGATATGCTTTTTTGAAATTTTTGGCAATTTTTTTTACCCTTTTGGCTCCGGACTTCCACTAGTTTATTGGATGCTCGCCTTTTATTTTATACCATACTGTCTTAATTTTCATATAAGTGTATATAATTCGATATGAGCTTAATGGGTGCTCGAGCACCCTGACAACCCCATGTGGGTCCGCCCCTGCATATGTATATATAGAGCTGTCAATATGGGCTAGCCCACCCCATCCGGGCTAACCCATACATGCTTTGACATTTTACGGGTCAGGTCGGGCTAGCCCATTTTTGGTGTGGGCCAGAAAACAGTCGGCCTAGCCCATAAGTACGTGGGCTACAGGCTTGCCGGGCCAGCCCATTTTTTTAAAAATAATATTTTTTTTATAATTATTAAAATAAATTATAAATTATAATTTAAAAATATTATCATAAATATCAACAAAACAATATTACATGATGTTAATGTTACTACTTGTTAATCAAATCCACAAATAAAATTATTTTTATAATATTTATTAAGGTTTTTTCAAATAAAAGTATAAATATCTAAATAGAAATATTAACCTAACTGTTTTGTCACATTAAAACACAAAAAATGTGACAATATTCCGGCCATAAAAAAGTTAAAAATAAACTCCTTAAAAAAAATCATGAAACTTATGGCGTATCTAACACATCATGAAATCTATGGCGTATCCAACACTTCATGATCATCAAGCATATCTGAATCAGTTTGTGGCAAGGTTGTCATAACATCTTCATTTTCATCTGCAATTTATACGCGGTTTCAATTAGTTAAATATTAAATAGATTTTGAGTTTGAACTCTCTTTAATTTTAAATTTTAATATTACATTATATTTTTTTAATTATTTTTATTTGGCCCACGGGCCGGCCCTTCCTATATTTCTCAAGCCCCACAAATCAGCAGGCTTATTCAGGCCGGGCTAAAAAATCATTTTCTTAAATGGGCTCCAAAAATCTTAGCCCAGCCCTATTAAATCCCGGGTTAGGCCAGGTCGGTCCAACGGACCTAGCCCATATTGACGGCTCTATGTATATATAATGTATTGATATGATATCAATGGTGCATAATCGTATATGTATGACATCTAACTATGTATCAGGATGTATATACATTCTTTATATAATATTTATACATTGCAGTTTAATTTATTTTCAATATCAACCAACTCAATTTTTTTATAAACAGTTCCAAAACTTAGATATGAACTAATCTCAATATTTCGAGTCTTTTGATATATTATTCACTTCACGTCTGTGGCTTAAAGGACCCTCAAGGTTTATCAATCATTTTTAGTATAAATTACATTAGAACCCATTGAGATACTATCCTGTTCAACTGACATCAACTAGCAAGGCCTTAATTACCTATTCCTTTTTTTTTTTCATGTTACTTACATACCAAAATAGGATTCTGTTGTGTGTTGTGACTTTCAGTACTTTGAAGCCAATGATAAAATGTCATCGGTAGTAAACAAGTCTTTTTCCAGAATAGCTGTACAGAACAAAGGATGGATATATATATATATATATATACCAACAATTTGCTGCTCCTTTTCCCATAGCAGCATATTGTTTCTTCCTATACAACCCCATACTCGATTTTGTTCATAAAACATGGCGTGCTTTGCAGTTACAGCCTTTTGTGTGACATCCCTTTCTACCTTCAAACTAATTATTCACTTGTTTGAGATGCCTTCATTTTTGTAATTGTGTAACAATGGGAACTTTTGATCTGGAGACGACTCGAGATCACTAGAATCATTATATTCAGGCGTCTCTTTTGCCTTTCCCCACATTACCGTATAGAATCCAATTGCAATTATCGTTGCTCCAAGGATGCTGATTGTCAAGGCAGAAAGTAGTCAATTAGATTATCATGACATACGTAATTTGTATCAGAAAATAAATGTGTTACCAGTGCAGAAAATTGGGAACTTGAGTTTGTACCTTCCCAAATAAAGAGTATCTCCAAGGAGAATGACTCCCATGGCAACTGCAATCGCGATGGACAATGGTTTAAACATTGCTACATATACTGGTCCTTTCACGCGCAAAGCCCAGGTGTGAATTGTATTGTTTAGGGATGAACCCAATATTCCCTGTGTGATGCAACACATATCATTTCCTCTTACATGAACAGACGTAGCAAAATATATAGT
>JAJOOO010012679.1:0-18649 GCA_029582685.1 Solanum piurae
ACAACCCCAAAGTTATCAATTCCTTCTTATTCTCCTCTTCTAAACACAAAACAAAAAATCAATCAATAACAAGAAAACTATTTTTAGTACTTATGGAACAGTGAATCGAACTCACGCTTGACGAAATTGTTATCGGAGAAGAGAATTGAACTCACGCTTGATGATATTGTTATCGGAGAAGAGAATCGAACTCACGCTTGACGAAATCAGTTCTTCATCTATTCAGTTCTTCAGATCAGTTCTTCAACTCTTCAGCTCAGACATTATTTCGAGAAAGAGAGAACTCACACATGTTTTTCTCACATATGTATTATGTATTTTATTAAAATTAATTTTAAGGCCACACTTTTAATGTGTTGTTTTTACAATTATTAAAATAGGATACTTTAAAAGTGT
This sequence comes from Solanum piurae, assembly GCA_029582685.1. Classification (NCBI taxonomy): domain Eukaryota; kingdom Viridiplantae; phylum Streptophyta; class Magnoliopsida; order Solanales; family Solanaceae; genus Solanum; species Solanum piurae. The sequence continues at coordinate 397 of JAJOOO010012679.1, forward strand.
AGCCATATATGTTAATAATTGTTGTTAAATATATCATATTGTAACAACACTTATAAAGTGTAGCTTATACCATTAAAGAGTACACTTTTTAAATGTTGCCAATATAAAATGTAGCTAAAAGTTAAAAACTTGGGTTACGCTTTGAAAGCGTCCCCAAAAATATTTTAGGCAACACTTTACAAGCGTTGTCTAGAATTAGTGTGGCCCTAGGCCTAAAATGGTGTAGTGCCATAAACTAAATCAGCCCATAATCACATAATCACACCCCAAGAATTGGGGGATTAGCTAGACATCATAAAAATATAAAAATCGTTACCAAATTAAGTTTCCATCAACTGGGTAAGATTGATTTCATCTTTACAATGGGCCAATTCGAAGAATCTCAAAGTCCCACTTCCAATTTCTCAAAAGTGAAAAACTTCAATTATTCAAAGCTAAGGAAAACTAGAGAAAACTTGTCTCAATACTCAGAATAATCACAATTCGATATAATGAAAATTAGATATGTCAAAGGTTGTTCTTAAGCTAATTGTTCAAAAATATTTTTACAGTCGCAAACATTACGCTGCGAAGAGCCATTCGGCGCAGTAAGTCGGGCTCGCCGAACCACTCGACGATCCGCCCTTTGGTTAATTGGATCGCCCTTCTGCCTTGGCGTTCAGCGTCCTCAAGGTGTGTAACTTTGGGTGATCCAACACTGCATCGTGGAACCACTCGGTGATTCACCGACTGTTCCTTTCTCTCGCCAACTTGGTTCTTTCCAGCAGGGCTTTGCACACTGGAACTTTAGGCGGTCAAGCAGCCACCGGCGGGTCGCCAAGTGGACTTGGCGATCACTAGGCTTGCTTTTCTTCATTCTTTCAGCTAGCTTTGTTCCTTTTTGCAAATTAGTGTCCTTGCTTTATTCCTCAATCCACATAACTTGAAATCAAGGATTTTACATCAGTTATTGGCATAAAATAAGCATTTGATGACACTAAATCTACACAAATAAAGCCCTAAATGAGTCCAAATCACAGACTCATCAGATAAATTGTAACACCCTGAATTCGAAGAAGGGCAATAAGCCAAATTTCAAGAAGTTGCATGTGCCAGACACAGAGGCTAACCACGGCCCATGGCTAGGACCACGGACCGTAGGGTGGTCTGTTAAGTGGTCACCCCCATGATCATCAAGGGCCATGGAACTAGGGCCTAACCAATTGACCGTCGATCACACCACGGTCCGCGGTTGGGGGCTCATGGTTCAAGGTCCCAAAAATTAGGTTCTAACCACGAACGACGGTTGTAGTTTGTTGTAGGCTAACAGTTATTTTTAAAGGCAGTTGTGTTTTTTCCTAATTATTTTATGTTTATACTACATCATTTTACCCTTAACTAATACCCCTATATAAATGATTTTAGCCCCAAAACACACCCATTCACTTCATTCTCTTGAAACTTACCAAAAAAAAGAACTCTCAAATATATCTCTCTAGAAATATTGAAGAATAAGGATTCAACCTAGGGTTTCAAGTCAAGTCTCAATTCCTCCATTGAAGATTAACAATTGGCTTCAATGTATGATAGTTTTAATCCATGGATTCCTCAATTTCGAAGTTAAAAATCCCCAATTGAGTTAGGGTTTTCTTCAATTGTCATGGGTTCTCTTGATTATTAATTTAAATGATTGAATTATGATCTCTTATGTATGAATTGATGAAATACTATGATTTTATGATGATTCCCCTATGAACCCATACTAACCCTTTTACACCTAGTTAAGGATCTTTATGTTTATTAACACTTCAAATCATTAGAGAAAGGTTTTAAGAGGAGAAAAAGCTAGGGTTCAAGCGTTCTTAAAGTTTCCATCAATTTCACAAAGAACTTTATTCTTCCCAGGTATGTAAGGCTATCATAGTGTTGGACCAATTTTTCCTCATTCCCTATATCTACTTTCAAATCAGTGAGAGAGCTATCTAGGTTTTTATCCTTGATTTCGAGTATTCTTGAGATGAGTAGTATCATTGAATTCTAAATTTCTATTCCTAATTGCTAAGTTGTTGTATATCATGCATTGAGATTTTTGAATTCATTGTTCATGTTTATTTTTCTTCATGGACCTTATTTGAGTTATTTATTAAATAATCCTTTCGACCAATCATTGTCTTAAATTGATTTCTGAGAAAAGTAAAGAAGAGTTTTGAGTAGAGTCTGAAGAGATATTTTGAGAGGAAGTATAAGGGAATTAAGTATTTCCCCAAAGATATCATTTTTAAAGTTAGAAAAGAGAAACTTTGATTTCTAAATGAGTTTATTAGTTTAGAGATATCTCTTTTAAAAGGATAGTTTTGAGCAATTATCTCAGACTAGAGAAAGAGTATGTTTTATACATTTGAGCATGAGTATATATCTTATTGGTAGTAGTATTGAGCACCGATATGAGTATTAGTTCACACAACTCAAAATCCTCATAAACCGAGTCTTGCAAATAAGAGTACACGGTGATACTTTTTAGATGAATCCTCATAGCATAGTGGATCCATTTAGTTGAGAGGTTCTATACCCCGGCATGGTATAGGACAGTTCTGAAAGCGTGAAAAAGATGTTGTATCATCACGTAGCTCATAGTGATGGTTGTCGGTTAGAGAATCTCCCAATAACGTTAAATTATATTTTAATATATCACTTATATGTTGAGTTCAGAGATGAGTAAGTTCTGTAAAACTTTAAATGATTTAAATCCTTTATTTCATTACATTCAGCTTGAGTTATATTTATCTATTGCATTCCTTTCTTTCAATTATTTCACTTTGGCTATATTACATACTCGTACATTCAATGTACTGATGTTATTGGACCTGTAACTTTTTATGATGCAGATACATATTGCAATCCTTTCTTTAAATTGTTTCACTTTGGCTATATTACATACTCATACATTCAATGTACTGATGTCATTGGACCTGTAACTTTTTATGATGCAGATACAGGTGTTCAGGATCATCGACAAACATTTCATTGAGATCATTTTGCGCTTTAGATAGCTTTGGTTAGCCTCCTTGCACTCTAGAGGATTTCACATTTATATTCCAGTTATTGTTGAGTTGTCGTGGATCTTGTCTCAACATCTATCCTAGTATTAGAGACTTCATAGATAGTTAGAGTTAAGGAATCTCTCAGTATTTACTTTTTATTTCGAGATGTTTTGCAAACTATTATATTAATAATATTTAGTAATTTCATATATTTGACACGAGTCTATTTGATATATACGAGTTAAACTCTACATTTAAATCTCCTTATAATTTAATGAGTTAAGTCTTCCACTAAGTAGCCAGTCAAGCCAAGGGTTCTCTTGGGGACAAGAAATGGTTCTCGAGTACCGGCCACTTCCTAGGTGTAGGCTTGGGGCGTGCTAAAATTGGTATCAGAGTCGGATTTTCAAAAGTCCTAGCGTGTCTATGAAGCCGTGTCTAGTATAGTCCTTCTTATCGGTGTGAAGCGCGTCACATCTATAATGAAGAAGCTACGACATTTAGAACTTTTCACTTTTTTGTTACTCCTGTTAGTGCGATAGAGTTCAACTTTATAAAAATTTCTTCTAACTTGTTCTTACTTGTTTTTTTCAGATCATGCCTCCACGAAGAGTTGTTCGAAGACATCCTTCTGGGAGGAATGTTAATCCTCAAGGTGAAGAATATCACAATGCACCAGAAGTGCAACCCCCTCAGGGAGATATCACCAATGCTAGGTTTAGGAATGTTATTCAGATACTCACTCAGGTTGTGGCGAATCAGGTTTGTCAAAAAGGAGTGCGTTGTCAGGATGTGAATGATACATTCAGAATCCGTGAGTTTTTGAGGATGAATCCCTAGAGTTCAGAAGGCCGAAGATCATTGAGGATCTAGAGAACTTTGTGGAGGAACTTCAGGAAGTGTTTGAGGTCATGCATGTTGTTGATGTTGAGCGTGTGGAGTTAGCCTCATATACGCTCAAAGGTGTTGCTAGGATCTGGAAGAAGGGGCACCACTTTTAAGCTGCTTTATGCTTGAGAATGCTTTTTTGGAGATCTTCTTTCCCTGAGAGCTAATGGAAGCTAAGGTAAGAGTGTTCCTGAAAATTAAATAGGAAGCTATCAGTGTGCATGAGTACAACCTCAAGTTTACTCAGCTATCCTGCTATGCTCGAGAGATAATAGTGGATATAAGGAGCTGAATGAGTTTGTTCGTGTTCGGGCTATCCTGCTTACCAAGTAAGGAAGTTAAGGTGTCTATGTTGATAGAGGACATGGGCATAGTGATGAGTCAGAGATCGACTCATTTAGGGCCTTGTTTTCATACTGTTATTGTCCTCAGTGCCTAATTTATGCTCTAAACTGATGTTAAAGTGTTGAGTTGCAGCAATGAAGGCTAAGGCGCAAAGCAAGGGCATTACCGGGCAAAAAGAAGCAAAAAGGCCAAAGAAGTTGAAAAAGGCAATCCTAGTGATCGCCAACACCACTCGGCGAGCCGTGGAGTGGCTTTGTAGCTCGCTAAAAGTTCCAGCATGCCAGCCCTAGGGAAGAACCTACTTGGCGATGGAAATGGACATCAGCGGACTACCGACCAGATCAGCGACTTCGATCCAGCTCACCTAAATTTACAGGACCCTGAGGACAAAAAGCCAAGGCAAACCAGCGATGGAATGGAGCAATGGGCGCTTCGCTGACTTGGTCGGCGATGCTCGACTTGCTTTGCCTAATGGACCTGAAGATAAAAATTTGGGAAACTATAAATTGAAATTTGATTAATGGTTGTAGTTCTTGGGTTGATGTGGGTTTAGCTCGAGAGAGTAAATACTAAACTTGATTCTACCTATCTAGCTTGAGAGAGTAGATAAATTGAGGTATTGGGTTGTTTATAGTGTTAAGCTTGTTGAGGTTCGAGAGAACTCGCTTAAATCGTAATAGTTGTTCAAGAGAAAGCTATTGCATCTATAGTCTAGCCAACCCAGTGATATTTCGTAATTGTTAGTGAACTCCAATTACCAATATAGCGAAATTATCCTATAATCTATCACATCCCCGAGAATCCCTTTTTACTCATTGATTCCCCTGTTTTTGTAATTGCTATAGTTGTTAACTTACAAACCAAACTCCCCATCTGACATTCGTGTCACCACCTTTAATTTATTTAAATGTTTTAGATAATTTTTATTCCTATAAACGATTAGACCATGTTTATAACTTCGTAACTAAATTTGAACTTGTACCGCTCCTTGTGGGTTCGACCCCAACTCATTTGTTGGGTTTTATACTATATTACGATTGCCTATACCTGGTATTGGATGAAGTGTAATTGAGTGTTTATAAAAAATGGCACCACTGCCGGGGAGTGGTGTTTAGAATTCTCTTATCGAAGTTTAGAATGTGATCTTCTTCTATTGTAGGTGAATCGACTTACCTTGTTTAGTATTTGTTGTTGGATGTGTTTGAACAGAGGACGAGATGAGTGTGAACAAAAGTAACGGTAGCCAACTTGGCCACCAAGATGACATTGGAAATGTGAATGATGTCAATGACCCGATTCAATTAGGTGGCGTTGGGGCTATACATTTACCTCTTATTGACAGGAATGTTGTCTTCCATGTGACTAGCACGATGTTGCAACTCTTACAAATGAAAGGATTATATGGAGGGCTAGCTCAAGAGGATCCCCATGATCATATTTGAAATTTTGTAGACGCATGTGGTCCGTTCTCATTTAAGAACATATCTCAAGAATCAGTGTGTCTCGGACTGTTCCCTTTCTCTTTGATGGGGGAAGCTACCAAATAGTTAGTTGATCTATCGAGGAATTACATTACCACTTGAGATGAACTGACTGAGGAATTCGTTGTAAGGTTCTTTCCTCCTTTAAAGATGATGGCATTAAGAGATAATATTCAGGGCTTCAAACGTTTAGAGGGTGAACCAATCTATGAGAAAAGGCTGAGATTTCAGAAGTTGTTACTTCAATGTTTGACTCACGAGCTTCCAAACAATGTGTTGTTACAACACTTCTACCGAAGTCTAGACTCGGTGAACAAAGGTGTGGCTGATCAACTTGTCCCAGGGAGTATAATGCAACAGCCTTTCGAAATCGCATCTAATCTCCTCGATGGGATGACCAAGATTAACAGAGTATGGTACACTAGGGAGGACCAGGTGTCTCCTCTAACTTTTAGGATGACAAAATAGCAGATCGAGAAAGATAAATAGCTAGAGCGGTGAATGTTGTTGTTGTTAGTGGAGAAAACCCTGAGGATGCACACTTTGAGGCTTTATATAATGAAGAAGTGAGTTTCCTTGCAAATCAAGGAGCAGGTTTCCATCCGAGCTATCAAGGCCGGGTGGGAATCAAGGTTGGAATAGAGAAAGGATGATGGATGGAGAAACCGTGACAAAGAATGGCCTGACCGTGGGACTAATTGGAAGGAACGTGATGGTGAAAAGAAAAGATACATTCCACCTGGTGAGGGCCTATTTTTAGACTAATCCTTGAGAAATTCTCAAATTGGTGTCAGAATTGTAGTATCTGGTGAGGGCCTAGAGGTTCTTTTATATGATTCTATCCAAAAGGAGAAAGAAAACAAGTACTATTTCAGCAATAAGACCAGTAAACTAATAAAGGGTTTGGGATTGTACATAATGTCTAGATTGAACTTTCCAAGCAGGGAATATCAAGTTACACATATCAAGATGAAGGGAAGGCATAACATCAAATCAAAAGTTATCTAGATATTTCATCCACCAGATAAGAACAAGTTTCATAAAAGATCAGTAGATTGAAACATTTACTTTTCACATTGAAAGATCAGTAGATTGATATTAATCACATATGATGCGATATCTCAACAAAACTAATTAAAAAGTTAGGTATAATGTTACTAACTCGGTCAGCTGAAAAGGCAGTGGTCATTCTGTTAAAACAAATGATGTTATAGGTGGGACATGTGATTGCTGAGCAGCGAAGAATTTTTTCATTTTCATTATTTCTTTCATCTCATCTTCTATGGTAGCCAAGCGATCATTTAAAGATTTATTTTCCTCGTTCAAGCATTTGTTTTCTTCATTCAAGGATTTAATATCCTCTTGAGTTGAACGTAGTGCGAACAACAATTCAGCCTTTGAAGAAGTTCCACCTTTCAAGTCTTTTACCTTTACTCCACCCCCAAATCCAAATACATGGCTAGGAGTTTGAGGTCCACAACATTTTTCAACAATCTCTATAGTAGGTAGGGATGGATCTCCTTGAACCATTTCTTCGAGTTGATCCTACAAAATATATCAATGAACATTTTCTATCATAAAGCATCAATTTCAAGTAATTAATATGTTCAACTTACCAAACACACATGTTTTTCAATTGCTTCAAGTTCAACAAGTTTGTTATCTTTCTTGTGAGTCTCAAAGAAAATAGTCGCCAAATCTGGTGGATTGCCAGCTTTCCCGCCCTGTACATCAAAGTCAAACATGTCAAATGACACACATCTCATAAATAGTCTATTTATAAAAATAATGTTATGATATTATCTTGTGATAGATAATCATATATTATTATAAGTAGGAAGCTCCTAACCCCAAAGTTGATTTACCGTTTTAACCCTAAAGTATTACTTAAATATTAATTTATTAAAAATATTTGTTAAATATTAATTTATTAAAAATTAAATTTTCTGTCAGCCCTAATTTAATACTTTAGAAACGTATAGCTCCTGTTCAACGTCCCTCGTGATCATTGTAGCAGTCGTATAGTTGTTGCTCAACCTTCCCTTCTGCAACGCTCAAGTTCCATTACTTAAATTATCCGTTCTTCCAAAACCTTTTCATATACTTCACTCATCTGTATAACTGTCTCCAACAACATGTTATTGTCCATTAATCTGTTTCTCTTTTCTGTGCCTGAATCAAATACATCATTATTAGGTAAAAAAAATTCCTGCTCTGTTTTTGTTGCATAATAGTTATGGTCAATTGTTAACAGAACTGTGATCATGAACGAAGGAGAGGACAATCAAAGAGTCCAGTGCACATTCTGATTGTAAGGATGATAACCCTTAGACTGGTCCAGTTCATGTATTATTTTCTATCACCATGCTGAGCCATCCCAAGCTCGCACATCATCAATAGTTTCTTGGGCAACGATGCCGCGAATTCTTCTCTGTTGTGTCATTATCTGTGCATTGTTGTTGTTTTGTCGTTTAAGTGAAAGTATGCATAGTGCTCAAGTAAAAAGTTTTATCCAAGATGATATGAACAACCTGTGATGGAAAACATATATTGGAGTTTATGCAGTTTTCAGTTCCTTGTTATCTTCTCGATTATTTTTTTTTTACTTTTAATCATTAACTTCTGTTAAATGTTGTTTCGTGGTTTTTAAACACTGCAGGTGTTTTACTTTGCTGTAGGGGACAATAGGCGAGGGCACTTTCTTAAGGATAATCTACTTTCCTGACCTTGACGCTTTGCTTTTGCTCTGTTTTGCTGGTAATCGAAAATATATGTACACTCTTAGTTTCCTCGCACATTGCAATCAGTTTTACTTGATAGCTTTTAGATGGTCTTATATGAACTCGCACATTACGAGCACTTTTACTTGATAACTTTTAGTTTCTGCCAGGCATATATTATTATTCTCCTAGAGTAACCAATTCAACGCAATACCAATCGGAGACTAAGAAATCAACTATTTTACACTCCAAATATCAATAAAGATCTTTATCTCTACGTTTCCCTCTATAACCATGTAATCATATATGAAACTTAAATAATTATTTACTGGGAGGGCATAAATTATTTGAAGACATTAATATAAAAGCTACCTGAAATATGATTCCAGCTGTCCCATTCCACTTTGGCTTGAATGGCCAACTGTATTCAATCCCGGCCGTGACACGTCCTATCATAGAAAGTTTTATCCAGGATGATATGAACAACCAATGATGGAAAACATATATTGGAGTTTATGCAGTCTTCAGTTCTTTTTTATCTTCTCGACTGTTTTTTTTTACTTTTAATCATTAACATCTGTTAAATGTTGTTTTGTGGGTTTTAAACACTGCAGGTGTTTTATTTTGTTGTAGGGGACAATAGGCGAGGGCGCTTTCTTAACGTTAATCTACTTTCCTGACCTTGAGGCTTTGCTTCTGCTCTATTTTAATGCTAATTGAAAATATATTTACACCCTAATTTTCCTCGCACATTGCGATCTGTTTTACTTGATAGCTTTTAGACGGTCTTATATGAACGCTTTGCTTTTGCTCTGTTTTGATGCTAATCGAAAATATATTTACACCCTTAGCTTCCTCGCACATTACGATCACTTTTACTTGATAGCTTTTAGATGGTCTTATATGAAAGTAGGTTGACAGGTTGTTTTCTTGCTGCTACCATAGTATTTTACTATTAAACAAACTCTCAAATTAAGACCAACCTGTGTCAAGTCTAATTTCAGACATCTTACTACTGCCATAGTATTTTTACTATTAAACAAACTCTCAAATGAAAACCAACCTATGTCAAATCTAATTTCAGACATTATTCTACATTTCCATTGACTTTAAATTTGCTAACCACCTTGAAATTAGGATCACCAATTGTTTCTTAGAGGCTCATCCAAAGGTTTAGCGTAGTGATCAATGAAGTGGGATAAAGTCAAAGGAGACCATAATTCCTACCAGTCAGAAGGAGCAAATCATTATATACATGGCATGGTCTCTTCGAGTCTGGCTTTTGTTTATATCCGTGTTTCATTCTATCCTGTAGTTTCTCTCTTGTCTTTCTCTTCTTGTCCATTTTTTGCCTGCATCTCTCTTCTCTCTCAAATGGCAGAAACAAGAAATGATATCATGTATACTCTTTACCTTCAGTTAAAGATAATGGAAGACCACCAACAAAAAATGTCTGTCTGTAAGTTACTGGTATCTTCACGTCCACCTTATAAACAAATAGAATATACTCTTTAAACATAAACCAAGACAAAGAGTAAGAGTAAATGAAGGAAAAATGGCATTATGTGGTGCTTTCAGGAGAAAATCCACCACTTGATATTCGTTGTAGTTTCTCTTTTATGTTTTGCTCCTAATAGAAGTCCTAACTTTGAATTAGGTATTATACCTTAGGATTCCTGCTGCTGAATGTTTACTAAAGTTAATATAGACATAAAATTGCAAAAACTTAGTAGAGAGGAAGAAGTTTTTGTTGTCATCAAGCTCCATGCCCTCATTGACAAAACAATCGACAAGTGTATACACCATACCTTAAATTTGTATTATTCAACAACGTTTATTGATGCTTTTCTATCCATTCATGAACAAATTTTTGAGCAATCAACTTAGCTTTCCTATTTATTTTGAAATCTACATATTGTGATATGCATATTGCTTTTTGGGAATGTTGGATTGTCATTGACAACAAATCTAGCATATACCTCCAGATGTGTTCTTTGTTTTGTTAGTGTTATTTATGCTTCTGTTTAGTTTTTTGGTCTATGAACTGGAGATTTGGGAAATTTAGTTCTGCAGACATCCTTTTGAAGTGATTAGACCTTGCTTCTTCCTTTTTTTGGTATAAATTTCGTGTAAGTAGATAAGCTAACAAGCTGAAGATGCAGCCACTAATGTTTGCATTAGGATAAATTCACATCACACCTCTTCCGGTGCGTACAGCCATATCTGAAGCGAAATGTATAAAATGCCTCATATGGAAACACATCATCTATTTTTCCCTTATAGATAAGCTTTGCAATTCTTCTGCAGAGTTGGATATAGCTATCTGGTAAACAATTTAAGATTCTATAGGCTTTAAAATTTTCTAAAGAAAACTAAAATAAATTACAAAATAGACCTATAGCATTTGCATTGTAAATCAAGGACAAGTATAATTTTTCGCATAAATTTTGATTTTTATGAAATTCAAAAGAATCGGCTCTTGTTCAGGCATCTAACAAATCAAGCGAATCAACTGTTTTGGTTGGTAGTTTGTGAGTACTTAAATTTATGCAAGAAACCAGATGACTATTGAAGATAATACAACATAAATCCAAACAAGCAATACCATGTTATGTTGAGCTTATTGCATGCTTAAAAACTACAACAATATAACAATTTGATGGAAAAAAGTAAAAGCGACTGTTGATGGCTCTTACTTCTGTCGCTCCACAGTTACAACTCATTTCCACATTTCTTTGGGTCTCTCCTATTTTTTATTGGCATTACTATAGTGGGATTTCAATAAAATGAGCTTCATTCTTATTACCTGCGGGAGTCCCGCTGCCATTAGCCTTCCATGAACTTTACTCTCTTTTATATATTGCCCTTTGATAAATCAAAGAGATCGCTGAGAGAAATTGATATTACTTAAAAGGCATGGTTAAGTATAAAGCCATATTGAGTTAAAACATTAGATATGAAATCGTATGTTTCTACATTTTGTTCTAGATTGTCACCATTGATGAGAATGTCATTAACATATACCAAGACTAGGTGGATGTTTGCCTCTTGAAGACTTTCTTTGTACTGCTGCAACTCATAGCTCTTAAGTAGTTCTCTTTGGATATCGGTTGGGTATATGTCCATTTAATTTAATGCTTTTTAAACTGAAATTTTGTTTGATTTGTCTGTTTTGGCCCTTTATTTTCCTTCATTAATCCAGCACCATCAATAATAATTTTATATTATGTTTTAGTCATTAAATATCTTATATAAATGGATATCAAGTATATGTGTAACCCTCACCATTGGATGAGACAAGCTCAACTGATATGTGTCTTCTTCTTTCAGTTTGTTTTGTTACTTAAAAGCTTAAATCATCTCATTTATCATATTTCTTGTATGATCTCTTTTATCTTTATTCTTATGTAGCTCTACTGGTTTTATTTTAGTAATATGTGATGATTTCAAGTTTTCTTATATGCAATTCATTTGTTTTTTATGTTGGTCCATAAGTCTCTCTCTCTCTCTCTCTCTCTTTTTTTTTGCACCATATAATTTTTGCTTTATATTATTTTCTTTTTTCTATATCTCACAAATGATTGTGTTGTATTTTATAATTCAATTATATGTATGTAACTTGACAAAAAAAAATTCAAAATTTACAGATGGCAGAATTAATAATTTTGAATGAGCCAAAGAAGACGAAGGGTACATATATATATGTAATTATTATTTATATATGTCAATTGAATATTTAAACAATGATTATTTTATAACAAATAAATACTTTTGTTTTGTAAGTGTAGACTATGAAATTGATAATGATCTACTAGTCATCCTAAGGAAGACATATGTTGATCGAATTTCTTTATAACTATTACAAAACACTAGTCTCCTTCGACGACAAGTTCTCTATATGTATGCATCTATAAAAAAGTGGAGGGTATTATTCCTTAAAAAGAAGGCGGAAGCTTTAAGGCATTAAATATTTTGTAAATATAATGTCGACATTTGAATTATGTGTTGTAACATATTAAAAAAAAGAACTTTTAACAAGTTAAATACTTGATATATTATAAGAATTGTATAATTGAAGTCGTTATAGTATTAGTTTTCATAACAATTCACTTGATAACAATATTTTTGAATGATGTGTCTTTCAATGATCATAATATCAGTTGAATATGTTGCACCGTTAATTGATTCGAGCTTGTATTTTACACATCATACACTTATATTTTAGAAGTATTTATACTAATTATCATTGTATACACGTGCAATACATGTGTTCGAAAACTAGTCTCTCTAAAAGGCTTGCTACCAATATGATGAAGCATCTTCAACTTAGCTCGGTTTGTTGCATTTCTGTAGCTTCTTGCCTATACTAATTCAACAATAAGTTTCTAGTGCAAGCACTTATAAAAACTAGGATCTTAGCTAGTGATGTTTTCGAGATGGCCATTTCTTACTCGAGAAATTTGGCTTCTGAACTAAAAGAAGAAAAAACATGGTTTTGGAAGAATGGCTAAATATGAAAATAGACATGGAGAATTGTCTAGAAGCATAAAAGGAGTACATATACTATATTTTCCCTAAGGAAATACAGACCACCAACATTATGATCTTGGAAGTTGCTTATTAATGAAAGAAGAAGCGAGTTGCATTCTGTAGGATAAATGGAAATAACAGGACACATAAAAGCTAATACAGTTGCGGATATACTCTTCAAATAGGGCTCTACTCTTGAAAAAGCTGGTGTATACCAAGACACCCAAAGTCTGCATAAGGAAACTTTTGGATCTTACAAACAAGATAAATGTGGCATGGTCAGTTTCAGATTGAAGAAAAATTAATTAGGCATATGTTAGCTAGTTGGTGCATCCAGAATATTAGGATATTGCGTAGCGAGACATGTTGTATACTTGTTTGTTTTTAGATATATAACGTGCTAAGAAGGGAAATTAAACTACTGAAAAGAGGAGCAAAGTAGACTATTAAATCTGGAGGCATACCTAAAAACTTTTAGAAGCAAAATGATCCTTTACTAACCATTCCCATTCTTTTTTGTCTACTCCCGTTGGAACATTCTTAATAGACTGTTGAATTGGTTTGTCCTTCACATATATTGCATGCAAGTGTCCTCTACATTTGTTCCATAACTCATTCATCCATCCCAAGATATGATCACGATGCTCATTCATATCAACACTTTCAAATTTATGCTAGAACAATTGAAAAATGAGTTATTATCTACAGGCCTTATATATGTTTTTCAACAATATGTTTCCAAATCATTAAAACACTCTAAGGTACTTGATTATAGATTCTCTATCCATTACAATTCATTATTGATACTAGCCATTGTAGATAGACTTCTAAAATCAGGAACATCGACTATATGGACAAAACACACGATGTATCAGGTGACACTAAAGAATTTGAATCAGGTGTATATTTGCTACCTCAACGGCTGCCCACATGTGATACAACTTTTCTTGCTTAATATCATGCCACGATGATACTCCCGAGGGACAAATATTATGATCACGAATAATATTCCCCAAATTCCTTGAAAATAGATTGTTATTTATTCCAACCATTCGATTATTATAAAAAGGTTACTTTCAGCTTTTGTCCAATTTCAAGTGAAGCAACATCTTTGCACTTGCTGCTTCCTCAAACTTTTCTTACCTTTGTAGGATTAGATGAACCTACAGCTGCATAATTTGATAAAAACTATTGCAATCAAACTCAATTATAAGACTTAACAACATATGAATTTAAGCTATCATACCATTTTTCAGTTGTTTGAGAGTGTTTCATAACTTGATCACTAGATGGAGGCAATGAAACATTGGTTTGCGTATCCTCTTTCTCAAGAACAATATTTTTCACTTTTGTTATTTCTTGACAAGAGGAGAAGGTAGAACTTAATTTTGTGCTTTTAGAAGGAGTTTGCATATGTTGATTAGCACAAACAACACTCTTGTTGAAAGATTCCACATCATATTCTTAAATTCCTACAGATGAGCTCAAAGATCCAGATTTTTTCTTTAGACCATTTCCTATAGCCGTTGGACCCACTAGCGTAATATAAGAGTTTATAAAAAAAAATTGAAAACATAACAGATTTGCAAAAAATATATGTTTGAAAAAATCCTGCTTATTTCAACTTCTTGGGTGTATTTCTCAACTTGAATAGCAAATGTAGGAAATGAAGTATTAATTTGCATGTTCTCTTTATCAGGAACCATGGAGTTCTTATGTATCGTTTGCATTCCTTGACTAGCGAACATGGTAGACTTCTTAAGTCCTTCTTCTCTGCCCTTCTCGATAGAACCTGGAAAAAAAAGACAAATCATATTACCAATAAAAAACATGTTCTGCATCAAACAGAACAATCAAGGATTATATCACATGACATGAGAAGGACTATAGACGTCTAAAACTGTGCTACCAAGTATGGATGAAATCCATACTTTATAAGTTGATGAATCTATCACAAGACATGAGAAGGACTAGAAATGTAAAGAGTTTCTTAAGATGATTATGTATCAAGAGTTCTCATCTGTGAATATTTGATATTCCACATCAGTTTGGGATTCGACAGTTAACACTCAACTGGAAGGATTAATACAAAGGTTTAGGCATTTGTTTCAGATTACCAGTAAACAATATGTTCTGCATCAAACAGAGCACTCGAGGATTAATTCAAAGGTTTAGTCAATTGTTTGAAATTTCCACTAAATAATAAGTTTTGCATCAAACAGAGCACTCAAGGATTAATAAAAAGATTCAGCCATTTGTTCGAGATTACCAATAAATAATAGGTTCAATCACTAATTAAAAATCAACCATTTATTTGAGATTAAAAATCAATAGGTTCAGTCATTTTTGTCAAAACATGTTGACATTCCACACCTCATTCTTCAAAATAAAATGTAGAAAGCAGGAAAAAGATATTTCTCTTCAACACAATTAAGGATATGTCTTATGAACTGAAGTAAAAGAATACAAAATATCTTACTTGTTTCAATTTCTTTGATGTACTTCTTAACTAGACCACTTGATTGAGGCAATAAGCTCTTAGATGGCATACTCCCTTTCTCACCCAAAGATTTAAGACCTTGTCCCCGTTTCTTTCCTATAGCACCAGGAGCGACAAATCTATAACTGATAGTACTCTTCATATTAGAACCCACCTCATTTTCAATCTTCAATGATTTCATCTTGAACCTGCTAAAAGAGTCAATATTTTAAAATTGAACCTGAAAAATATGTAACAATATAGGTATAGAAGAGATTGTTCTATCATAATGTTTAACAATGAATATATTAATTCATGAAAAAAATACTTCACTTCATTAGTTGCTTTTCTTTTGTGAAGGACTTCCTAACTCTACAATATCATCATCCATTTGTTCCACAATCTCATAGGCATCACGAGGTTGAGTCTTCCTCACTACTTTCCAACCTTTGTTGGAATTATCATTAGCATAAAACACTTGAGATGCTTGATCTTCTAAAACAAACAATCATTTGTTTTCAAAAATCTATCCAGATTAACACTCACAAAATCATACTCATCCTTTTTAACTCCTTTTACTTCATCATACACATCAAACCAGTTACATCGAAATAAAATCACTCTTCTATCCATGAAAACGTGCAACTCAATTATATCTGTTAAG
Source organism: Solanum piurae (assembly GCA_029582685.1). NCBI lineage: Eukaryota > Viridiplantae > Streptophyta > Magnoliopsida > Solanales > Solanaceae > Solanum > Solanum piurae. The sequence goes on from JAJOOO010012679.1 coordinate 16,524, forward strand.
ACTCCATATTAATCAAGGTTCTCACTATCTTCATCATTCTCACCCAATACATAGCACCACAATTTTGAGTCCTTAACCTTTTATCATAATCTTCTACATGAAATATATATCCATTAATGACGTAACCATTAGAACACGTTGAATATTTTGTGGGATCGCGTGAAAGTGAGAGTAGATCTTCCATGATACAACTATCATCTCTTTTATGCAATTGTGCAACCTATCAACAAGATTACATTATATTTTAGAATGAGTATTATAATATTAGAATATCAAATTTGATATTTATGTATTACACACCCTATCTTTAAACCATTCAATAAATTGTCATCTCCATTCCCTATCAGACAAGTGCTGAGCATTCTTATGAGTTTGTGCAAACTCTCTACAAAATTGAAGTGAACCATAAGTCATCATATGGAAAATAAATTACCCTAAGAGAAATAATAATAATGAGATGATATGGAAGAACTCTCAATACTTGAGATATGGTATGACTTCATCACAATTCTTCAGTATGTATATATGTGCTTGTTCTAATTCATCCGCTTCAGGCTCACTTAGATCTTTAGCTCCTAGAGTTTTTCCAGGTTGACTAAAGATAGATAAACCGCCATTCAATTTTTCTAAACCACTATCATAATTTCATTCATGCCGATTGAATCTTCTGTCGACTTTATGCAGATACCTTGAACATAGTGTCAAACATTCATTTGCAATGTAGCCCTCTGCAATACAACCTTCTGGACAAGCTCTATTACTAATGAGAGATTTCAAAAAATATAACCATCTTTCCACAGGATACATCCACCAATAATGAATCTGTCCAGCAATATTAGCTTCAGTACCTAAATGAATAGGTATGTGCACCATGACATCAAAAAATGAAGGAGACAAGACCTTTTCTAACTTGAAAAGTGTTATGGGTATTTGCGCTTCAATATGTTCCAAGTTATCAATTCTCAAATCCTTTGATCCAAGAACACTAAAAAATATAGATAATTTAATAAGCGGTTCACACACTTCTTTGGACAGCATACCACAAAGTGCAAGAGGGAGTAGATGTAGCAAGAGAACATGTCAATCATGGCTTTTCAATCCAAATATCTTGTGATCTTTTAGGTTCACATATTGAGAAATATTAGATGAAAAACCATCAGGAACCTTTAGATTCTTTAGGAAAAGGCACAATTTGTGCTTATCTTCTGGAGACAATGTGTAGAATGCTGTTGGAACTTCAATTTTCTCCCCTTTTTGGATGGGGTGCAATTCCAGCCTAATGTTCATCTCTTGCAAGTCTAATCGGGTCTTCAGTGTGTCCTTGGTCTTACCTTCCACATTCATGATTGTCCCCATGATATTATTACATATATTTTTTTCAATATGCATAACATCCAAATTATGTCGCAACAAAAGACACTTTCAATGTGGAAGTTTAAAAAATATATTTTTCTTGTTCCAATTATCCTTGCAATTTTCATGTGATATCTTCTTTCTTTTCTAAGGATCCTTTGATAATTGTAGCCCTTCAAGATCATGCACTTGATTAAGTATCTCAATACCACAACACACTTTTGGTGGGGGTCTTTTCTCCATTGTACCATCAAATGAGTCTTTATCATTTCTCCATTTGTGATTCTGAGAAAGATAACGCCGATGACCCATAAAACACTACTTCTTACCATTAGCCAATCGAATTGAGGAAGTGTATTTATTGCAACACGGGCATGCTAATTTTTCTTTCGTACTCAATCCAGATAAATTTCCATATGTTGGATGTAACGACCGGAGAGCACCCCCTAGTCGTTACCGGCGTATTCGACCTCTCGAAGGTCTTATACAAGCCCTTAGCATTCGTCATTGCATTATCATAGAAAAATAGCGGAAAATTTAAAACTTTTCATAATATAACACAAGACTTAGAAAGTCACTTCATAAAGCCTTTAATACACAATCGGGATACTACGTCTCAAGGTAGCCATCTTAAAACGCAAGAGGGACACATCCCTTACAATACAAAAGGAACTACTATCTAGTACAATGAACTTAAAGAAACTCTTAAACATAAAGGTCCTTGAATCTTTAAGGACACACTCGAACTTGGGAATAGTAAGCCAAGCTCATCA
>JAJOOO010012680.1:0-22935 GCA_029582685.1 Solanum piurae
ACATGAACGACTCAATGCAAGGTTTTAAATAACCATAGATAGACCTCAAATACTTGGAACTCAAGAACTTCAATGATACTACTCATTTCAAGAATGCTCAACTCAGAGTTCATGCGGAATTATGAGCATGAACTACTCAACTCAATTACTCAAAGATACTTCTCAAAGGGGATTAGGAACTCAACACTTAAAGGCTTAGAACTTGAAGATACCACTTCTCTGAAGGATGCTCAACTTACGACGTGCATGCAGAGTTTATGGGCATGAACGACTCAACTCAAGGGTCAAAATATCAATAAGGAACTCATGTACAACTCTTCTCATTCTCATACTTACTTCCACAAAACATAGTTCAAATCAATGGTTTATCTCAAAGGATTCACAATTGAACTAAAAGACTTTCTTGAACTCTACTGTTAACTCTCTCTTGAATGTGAATTATGAATTCAAGAGTTATGGTTCATGCTATGAAAGATCTCATGATGACAAAATAGACTCATGAATACATTCTCCTCACTCTCATTCTCACTTACTCGAGTCTTAAAACAAGTTACTAGAAGTTGTAGAAGACTCCACAAAATGACTCAAAGGGACTTTCTCAAAATGTTCGAATGAACTCTCAAAACTTAACTCTCAACTATACCTTGAAGTTGAATTATGAATTCAATGTTATGATCATGTTAGGAATGATTTTAGGTGTTTAGAAGTAGCTTAGAGTAGTTAGAATCGAAAAGGAATGAAGGTGCACTTTAAACAAACTCAAACGGGGAAACCGACAACAAACTGGGTGGGGAAGGCGACCCTGGCGCTAGGGGTGGTGCGGGGAGCCATCCCCTAAACTTCAGAGGTGGGTTTGGGGCGCTCTGGCAGGCGCATCGCGCCAGGCCCAACCTAGAAAATTCAGCAAGTTTATTTTCTTGTTTTCTCACCCTATTTCGCCTAGAATCGATGGTTTCTTCCCCAATCACTTAGAATTAATTCCTTAACAGAAGTACACTCTAATATACTCAATACATCCCTTAAAACACTCACTTTGATCTCAAGAAATCATCCAAAACCCAACACAACAAGATTTAGAATGAACCTCAAGAACACCTATCAAGAACTCTAATCTTTCAACTTCAAGAATGAAATTTCGCTGAAAATAACATGATTGGCGTGTGGTGAACTAACCCAACACTATGGAAGCTTACATACCTCTTAAGGATCAAACCCATGGCGAAAATCTGCTACAACACGCAAGAATCTCGACGAACGCTTGATCCTCTCCTCTTTTCTCTTCTTGAACTCTCAACTAAAACCCTAGGTGTATTTTAGAATTATAAAACTGAACCTAATAGGATTAGACCCTTAAAACCTTACTAAAAATGAATTAAATCTGATTGGATAAGGAAAAGACCAAAGTACCCCTCACTATTTCCAGCTAACTTTTCTTAACTGGGAAGCCTAACTTCAAAGTGCCATATCTCACTCATACGAACTCGAAACTGATCAAACTCGGTGGCGTTGGAAAGATAATTCAAATATATTTCCTAAGGTACCTAGTAGAACACGTAACACATCCTGATCTAGGAGTTATGGTTGTTTGAAGTTGACCCAAAACTCATACTTAGCTTAACTTGCAAAATTTTAGTTTTTGCTATTTCCAATTTAGTTCTTTTTGGAACTCAAGGTGCTACATCTAGTGAACTTAACACTTAAGAAATTTTAATTCCTCTGTAAAATCCTACTCACAACGAAGGATGGTTCAAGTCTTAGCTTAAAAAATTTCTGGGGTGTTACAAATCTTCTAAATATTATGGTAAGAAGCCTCCCAGATGCTATCAATGTAGCAAAATAGGACATATAAAAAGATATTGCCGAGCCAAGGAGAGCAATATGGCTTAAATAATTGCTGAAGAAGAAGAAGGCTAGGAAAAGCATTTAGTAGCTGAGGCGCGAGTAATAGATGCTATGGTTTCTATCAAGCTTGAAAGAGAGTGGATTGGGGTTTTAGAATATAATGCAATCAATCACGTGGAGAAGCAAGACACTGATGTCATCAGTATGAATCAAGAAACTTTTGAAGATGTTCATACTGGTAATATGATAGCTACTATTGAAGAAATCAAGGAAGTAGATTCTGAACAAGCAGTGTCTAGAGAGCTATATATGCCAACGGTGAGAATTTTAGAGAAAGCAACGAGGGAGATGTATTAGAAGTTGAAGTCTCTGATCAATCGTTAGCTATAATAAGGTCAATCGTTTGCTTAGATCAAACATTGGAAGCAAATGGAGAAAATGTTGATCAAATTGATGGAGAAGTTGACCTTGAAGGCCAAATTTCAGTGGTGCGACAGAAGATATAACTTTCGAAAGCTCTAAAGCTGCTAAAGATGTTATTGAAGAGTTAGAAGGGGAATCGGGTGATGGATCCTATTATGGTGTCGAGGCTTCACAGGCAATTGACCATCAGATCATCACTAAATCAAATGAGGAGGCTTATTATATGGATGAAATTTCCTTTTGTAGATGTTGTAGATGAATTAGATATTTGTAGAGAATCATGGAATAGTCTAGATTTTGTAGTAGCTAGAACCATTCATAGGCAAGTATAAATAGGGGATGGTATTGTAAATTTGTAATCAATCCAATAACACCCCAAACAAAGACAATTCAAGTTCCATAAACAAGTTCTCCTTTCTGACCTCCTCTTTTTTAGTTGAATCTTCCGTTCATAGTTAACAATCTTGGGCTAGTAGAAGGCTTCCCGATTTATACTTTTCTACTGCTATTCTCTACAGAAAGTTACATGGAAAACCACAGAGTACACAATAATAAGTAGTAAGCTATATATCCAAGTAGAGATGCCAGACCGACAATCACTTCCGGATGGTGTGATTCATGAACTAACAACCAGTACATGATTTCTAGATGATAGAAACATATCAGCATTTTCAATTAACAGATCAAACAGTTTTAACTCACGGACTAAGTACATGAGCATACTAAATATTTTCCATGAGACATGATTGAATGCATACCTTGAAATATCTGAAAAATGGTGTTTTAACAAGTTCTTGGAGCAATGGATGTAGTACTTCCTTGTTAAGTTGACCCACCAGCCGGTAGTCACAACAACATTTCTTCAAAACTCCACTACTATGCTTGCCTACCTCCTACAATATTTCCACCATCGCAAAATCCAACTCAGAGAAAATCCATTTCTATATATTTAAGAGGGGAAAAAAATAATCATATTTTGTACTTCTTGTCATCAGTCCAAAAAAATACAAAAATTTCAGGTTAAAAAGTAGGAATAGAACAAATAGTAAAATATCACCGTTTCAGAAAACAAAAAAATTAAGCAAGTCATAAATCCTTTTCTTAGGTTTTCCTCCAAACAGAGAAATCAGAAAGCTACATCTCAACATAGGGAAACATAATCAATTAATCTACTACAGCTCAATCCAAAACTATGTGAGAATGATATATGAATCACCTATATATTGTGCTCCAATCAGACACAAATATATATTTTTTAAAATAAAAGAGCGAAGGATTAAAATCACACCTAAAGTATCTCAATTTTTCAAGTTTCATACCTGAACTATCAAGTGTACTAGTTTTCTAGCAGAACTATCACCAAACATTTATCGAAACACAACTCAATTGCAAGTTGTTCCCTTTTCCTATATGTAATATCACCATCATTCAAGTATGATAAGAAAACAAGAAATAATTGAGGTGTGTTCGGATAAATAGGTGGTAAAGGAAAGTCACATACACATGATAGTTGAGATATGGAAGTTAAAAAATGGGAATACCAACTTGTTTTGAAATGTTACATTATTCTACTAATTATAACTTCATATCATCATCATCATCACTTTAATCAACACAAATAATCCCAAGCAAGTGATGAATTACAATAATATGAGCTGAATGATTATGATTAAAGCAGAAAAACAACCTGAATACACATGCAACTTTTTCCGGTATTTATGTTATCATATAGAGTACTACTGAGTAAAATAGCGAAGAATATAAAAAGTAAAGCACCAATTAACCAATACAATTGAATTGCAGGGTTCTTCTCCTCATCAATTTCGTGATTTGCCATACCGATTTGAAAAGAGAAAAAGAACAAGAGAGAATATTGAAACAGAGTTTTGGTCGGTTAGAAAAGCAGTGAATATGAAGGAAGAAAGGGAGAAGATGATGAATAAAATGGGGAGTTTGAGTTTCAGAGGTGGGAAGGAACAAAAAATGGAAAATGCCATGGGCGGTTTCTTAACGGTCTGTCTCATATGAAAACAAAGACAAAAACAAGGTAAAATATATTAGTAAACAAGTGTCTTTATGTCACCATCCTTCATTTTATACTTTTCATTTTTTTTTTATTTGACTTCTTTTGTTTAAGATTTGGGGAAGTGCATGACATGGGAAATAAATTAAATTTGAAAATTTAAAAATTTGGCCAAAATCTATTTTTTAATTAACGAGGTCAAATTTGAATTTTAATGATTTCATTAGGTTCAAAAGGTAATTTAAGAATTGATAGTACGTTTTGCATGAAATTTTGAGACTTTTGAGATTGATTTGGATCATTGATTAGGTTCTTAATTAAATTTAAAAACTTGGGTTGATCAATGCTCAAGAAGAATCAATGAGTTAAGCAAGTCATAAAACCTTTTCTTAATTTTATACTCAAATAAAGAAATCAAAAAATTAGATCCCAACATAGAAAAATACAACCAATCAATTAACTATGACTCAATTTAAAACTAACAAAAAACGTGTTATGAATCTTAAAGGGATAATGTATGAGTATCTCCCTAAAGTATGACTAAAATCTCAGTGACACACATATACTTAACTAGAGTCATATTACCTCCTAAATTATTTTAAAATAGAATAAACATACCCCAAAAGTTGACATGGCGAGGAGAGTGTCGAGATAATTTGGTGTTGTACCCACCAATAAAACTTATTTTAGTCCATAGACACTCAATTTCTTTTTGATTTATTTTGTAGGGTTGGGTTAAGGAAAAGTGAAAAAGTGGGATTGAGTTGTGGGGTCAGGGACCTTTTTATCACTTTAAAAACTTGGGGGATAAAATATAAGTTTATAAAATCATTTTCTTCCCAACACTTCAAATATTAACTAAATTTAATCCCTCCAAAAATAAAGTACAATCCCAATATAATTTTTTTTAATAACTTCAATATTAGAAAAACCTTTTCCGATGAAACCTCAGAAGTTCTCCGAACATCTTCTCCAATGTGGCTTTTGATCTTCCATATACCACCTTTATTGATAACATAAATCTCCATAAAACATCTTTCTCCAAGAACCAACCTTTTCATCTTCCATTCTTGAAACCATAAACAAACGTAAGATCCCATAATCGTTTCTAAAGATTCCAAACGAAGTGAAGCGGGTCTCTTTTGTTCAATATTCTTTCCCAAGTTCAGTTGAAACTTGTTCAATCTTCTTCCTCTCAGGTAAGTTTAATCATATTTCCAGTAAATTTTAGTCTTGTTTGATTTATTATTTAATTGCAGTAGTGTAGTAAAGTTTAGATTTTTGCTTAAACTTTTGAAAATCTGACCCTTTTTAGCTCATGTTTTTGATTCCGCATCGTTAATGACTTTTTGTTTTGGATAATGCATAGAAATTGTTTGAAAGTTTTATGTTAGTGATTTGAAAAAAATTACTGTATTTTGATCGATTTTAATGGTGTTTATGTCAATGACATTATCGATTTCTGTTTGAACTCTTCTTTTGCATGTATTTTTATTGTAAGCTCTGATTGTGTTAATAGACTAGTGGTCGATATTTTGATATGACAAATTTATTTTTGATGTATATAGTACAGTTTGGCTAAAACTAGAGGCGACATCATTAAACGATTTGTTCCTAATGCTTCTAAAAATAAGAAAATAAAGGCTGAAGAAGTTTCTAAAGATTCAAAAAAGAAAAAAATTGTTGTTCAAGAACATGAGTCAAACTCGAATTCTGATACAATGATCGAGATTGACAACTACAACGACAGTAGTGCCCAATCTAGTGATGATGTTGAATCTAGTGATGAAAAAAGTGATAGTGAAGATGAGGAGAGTAGTAGAGATACCCAAATTGGTGATAAGGGTGAAGATCCTCTGTCTTTGCCAATTTGTGCAAGAGACTTTTCTGGTAAGTCGTTTGATTTAAAGACATGGGTGGATGAGATAGGATCGTTTTCGGCAAAATTTCTGTAAGAGCAAGGATTGTTGTTTATCGTGATTTTAGAAATCTTCTAGTTCAAGAAAAAATTTATGAAGACTTTAAAGGTACTTGTTTTGGACACTTGAGACATATTCTAGAACATTTCAAGTTCAATGGACAGATGGTCCATTATATATTGTTGCGACGTGTGAAAAATGACATAAAAAAATTACATGAAATTTAGTTATGTGTGAATGATAAGCCTGCTTGTTTTGTCTTAAGAGAATGTGCATTGATTACGGGACTGAATTGCTCAGTATACCCCAGTGATGCAAAAATGAAAAAAATTCTTGAAAAGGGTGAGAAATTTTACTACAAGGTGACCAAGAATAAGAACATCACTGCAACAAAGTTGATGCGTTTGATCAAGGGTGCCAAGTTGAATAAGGAGCACAAATTGAAGTGCTCTTTGGTTTTGTTCGTCCACAAGATGTTGCTTGCCCATGATCGATCTAAAATTGTGGATTCAATCCATATTAAGATGGCAGATGATTTAGATTTCAATAGTTATCCGTGGAGGGAAGAGAGTTTTAATTTATCATTGACGTATCTGAAGAATAAAATCAATTTGAGAAGCAGAGTAAAGTGTATAATGAAAGAGAAAATGCATCGTATGCTCTGTATAGCTTTCCCTGGGAATTTCTAGCACTTCTTATCAATTATGTAGTTGATTTATGATAAATTCTTATATATATATTTATATATATATATGTGTGTGTGTGTGTAGTATTTTATAGTCTCTGTTTATTTATTTGTTCTTCTATTAATTTCAGGTTTGGATATCTGAGGTTTTTCCTCATCTTGGAAAGTATGTCAAGAAGTCCTTGGATTTTCCTCTGCCCATTCCCCGTTTACTTAGATGACACACCGCAAAAAGTGATAATATTATCGAAGATGATCCATTTAAGTACAAAGGAAAAAGTACAAATGTATAATTTTTTGTATTATTATTTAGTAATATTTATAAATTGGTGAATGTCATGTAATATTTGTATATATATATTTTTTGTAGATTGTGCACCCATACCTCACGTGAGACAAAAAAGAATTACTTGACAACATTAAAGCCATATATGAATGAAGTGAAGGATACAGTCCTCGATACCTTAAAGGAAAATTTAAGTGATCATAATTCTAATCAACCTTGTGAGAATTCTGTTTCGAGTGGATAGAAAAATATACCAAGTACTTCTAAAGATGAAAATATGTGTGAGCGTGTTGCATCCCTCAAGCAATCAATGGTGAAAATTGTTGCTTATGTACGAGAGGAGAAATTGAGAAGAACTGAAAAGAACAAGAAAAAGAAAGTTAGATAAATTTATATATTATTTCTGTAAAATAATTTATTTGTATGAATGCTTAGCCCCTGATCTTGCAGTAGATGATGAAAACTCTTCAGCACCAACAATCGACGAGATCCTTCCATTAGCTATAGTCGATGATGATCTTGTTGCAGTTGATGAATACTTTGCAGAAAAAGTTGATGAAGTTGTAGAAGAGATGAAGGAAGAGGATATGAAAGAGAAAGAACAAGATGAGGAGAAGATGACAAAACAAGAAGAGGAGAAGCTGGAAAAGAACGATGAAGAAAAAAAGAGGAGAAGCTAGAAGAAAGGAAAGAAGAAGAAAGTGAAGAGGAGAAGCTGAAAGAGAAGAAAAAAGAAGAACATGAAGAGGAACACATAGCAAATGGAGAAGAAGACAAAGAACAACAAGAGGAGAAAATAATATAGAATGAAGAAGATGAAAAATTGGAGTAAGAAGGCTTGGCCACTGATGTGACAGAAGAGGAAAAAGAAGTGGACGTGATGGGTATTGTCATGGAGCTTAATGGTGAGGTTGGTGGTGATGAGTAAGGCATTTGTGGTTATTGGTGTTTTAAGAGTTTTTGAAATAGTTGGTTTTTTGAAGACAACTGATTTTTTTGATAGTTGGTTTTTTCCCTGGTTTTTAAGACAATTGGTTTTTGAGATTGTTGATTTTTTAAGACAATTAGTTTTTGAAATAATTGGTTTTTAAGAAAATGGTTGAAGTAGTTTGTTGTTTTGATGGGAAAAATGTACATCTGATAGTTTAACACGTTTTATTATGAATGATTTTTAGATTTCTTATTAATCTATGTTTTAATAGTATGTGATTTTTGCTTAACTTCAGTTTCTTACCATTATAAAGTAAAAAAAATTAGTAGTCAATTATCGACAATAAAATTGTATGTCTAATACTAAAAATTTCTTATCACTGTTGATCTATAACATTATCGATCAAAAATAAAAGACATAAGAACGCAATAAATAGAGAGAAATACTTTATTTATTCAACACTACATTTCTGTTACACATTTTCAAAAAGCAAACACCAAAAATAAACCACACAATATAGTTTTTAGGCGTTTTTCTTTTTCTTCTGCCAAAATCAACTTTTCTTTAAGTTGATCTCTATCTATTTCAGCATCTTTTAGCAACACTTTCAAGTGATTCCTCTGCTCTTTGGCTTCTTTTAAGAAAGTCATTAGCAGATTCCTATTTTCTTCAGATTTCCGTAGCTTTTTTAATATTACAAATTTGGCAACGCCTTAAAAATTCGATGGGCTACTCGTTGATGATTCATTTTCAAGCCACCTAAAAAAATAGCATATGCCAACTGCATAATTACAAAAATTTTTACCTGAATTTGTATCGGTGTGCGACGTCCTCAACGTAGCTGAATTACCACAATGACAATTGTAAGACTTTTTTTCATTGGATATTTGAGATGATTGAGACATTGTAAAAATGGAGGTGTTTGAGTTGTTTATGAGTCATTTCCTTCCTTTATATAAAAAAAATCAAATGTTACTGTTGAAAAGTAGCAATTTGAATTTTTATTACCGTTGTAAAATTTGTATATCGAAATATTTACTGGTTGTCAAAATATATAGACCCCTTATACAATCGATGTATCTCTATGTTTGTCGTGTATGTATGACCATTGAGATTTACACTCTAACATTAGTAAGGTATATTCAGATTTATATCTATGTTAAAACATTATCGATACTGCACCTACGAGAATATGACACTTATATATAGACCAAAACTAGTAGAATTTAAAAAAGACAATAATTAATTAATAATAAATTATATTTTTGAAATTTATCCAATTAAATAAGTTTAAACAAGTCATATGATCATGTAAGGGTCCACATAAATTGGGTGTGGTGATTAGAGATGTACAAGGAAGAGTTGTGGTTGTACAATCAACATCCTTAGAACAATGTTTGAGAAAGCATAAGTATGTTGTGAGGATGTCACTTGTTCAACCACACATTGTTGATTGCCACCCCCAATTTATGTAGACTCATACATGATCATATGCTTATGTTCTAAGCATGTAGTTGAGTAAGTAAAATCCTTACAACATACTTATACTTTTTCAAACATTGTTCTAAGGATGTTGATTGTAGAACCACAATTCTTACTCGTACATCTCTAATCACCACACTCAATTTATGTGGACCCTTACATGATCATATAGCTTGTTTAAACTTATTTAATTGAATAAATTTCAAAGATATAATTATTATTAATCAATTATTGTCTTTTTAAAATTCTACTAGTTTTGGTCTATATATAAGTGTCATATTCTAGTAGGTGCAGTATCGATAATGCTTTAACATAGATATAAACCTGAATATACCTTACTCATGTCAGAGTGTAAATCTCATTGGTCATACATACTGTTGACACCCAATTTTTGACCTCCACAGTATATATTAATCATCGATCTTCTTAAATTCCAAACGATTTGAAATAGTTGACTTTATAAAAATCAAAATATTTTTCAAGTTATTTTAAATAGTTTTGTCACCTTTTACCATTTATAAATAATATATATGTTTTAGATAATTATGTATATAATTAGTATATTTTATAAATATTCAAAAATCGTCTCAATTTTTTTTTAAATTTTGCTTAATTAGTTGGTTATTTGGTGTAGTACTTAATACTTATATTTTTGAGTTATAAGTTTATAATTAAGTTGATTATTTTTATTTTGTTAAAATTAAGAAGCTCATTAATTAATTAATATTAATTCGTCTTACTTAGATTTTAGCCGAATTTGTTAATTTAACTCAATTTGACTATTTCTTAAAACTCCAAGATCTAATCCATCTTTGACCCCACCCTTAAACCCATTTGAGCCCAAGTTTTTCCTATTTCTTCAGCCCAACAGGCCCAAAAGTTCCTAATAATCAACAACCCATTCTTAATTCAGAAACCCAACATCCCACTTCTCTCCAATTAACTCCAGCAGCCCACCCAATACTTACAACATACATAATCGCAGCGTACAACAATACACCAAACGACCCCTGTACCTCTTCTTCTTCGCGAGAACCAGAACGCAGACCCAGAATCGAAACCATCGCGAATCCAGCCCACTCCAAAATTGTGATCCAGTCTAGCAGTGATCGTGCGAGCCCAGCGACTCTAGCAACCTCGTGTGTGTCTTGCGATCTTCTATCCGTACGAGAACTTTTGAGAATGGGATAGGTGGAGCAATCTTGTGCTTCATCTCTCCTTTCCCCCCAAATCAAGCTGCCCTCACCATTTTTCAATTGAAGGATGGTGCAAGAATCCGTTGGCAGCTTGATCCTTTCCAAAAAAAAAACAAATTTTCAATTCAAATTCATCCAAAATTTCAACCCGATTTTCCTCCCTTTTCAGCCCTAGTTTTCATCTATAAATAGCTCTTTCTTCTTCATTATTTAGGTTGGTCTTTTGCTGGTAGACAAATAGAAATAAATAAGGAGAAAAGTTGAGAAAAAATATACATTGAAGGGGCAAAAGAAAGTAGAGTAAGAAAGGTCATTTTTCGTTCTCTGTTCACCAAAGTTTGTTGCAGTCTCGTTGTAGTGGTGGTGAAGGCTGCTCTGCTTCTCCTCTTGCCCCAGATCGCTGCATTTAAGAAGGTAAACTCCATTTCAATTCCAACTCTTTGGTGGATGTGCTTTTTTGACAAGCTGTGGATATTTGATTGATTTGTTAGCTTTTCTCTCTTTCTTGACTGCCTTCATTCTTCTCGATTCATTGTTGATTATGTGGTAGCCAAGTGATTAGGTGGGAGTTGGCATTTTGGTTGTATGAAATGTAAGATGTGCTCTTATGAATGTTGTTGTTTGTATGAGTTTAGCTGGCTAGCATGTTAAAGGGCCTTTCTTTAGTCCAATGAAATCTCTAGCATAATTGTGATGTCTTTTGTTTCATGTCTGGCTCGACAGTTTCTACGTGTTTATTTTAAGACTATTTCCACTATCCTTCATTTCGACTTCATTCGCCGAATGTCATTGAATACTCATGTTCGTGTTCTCATGGTCTGTTAGCATGTGAAGTTTCTTTTCTTGCTGATGTCATGTTATTTCTCTCTTCAAAAATAAAGGTAGAATCTCGAATTTAACTTATATGGAGATTGTATCTCGTTGTCCCTTGTTTGATGTCGTTATAGCTGATTATGTTGCCTATCGCCACTCTTATTTTGTTTTTTCGTGTTAAATGCTGAAAATCCGACTTGGTTATTCAAGAGGTGTGATTATATCTTTGATGGAGTGTGGTAATTCGTCTTGAGACTTTGTTTTAACATTTTATCTTGTTTTGGGACTACTATTCAATATTGTTATACCCCAAGGACATTATTTTTCTTTTTTCCTGCTTGTACTCATAAATGCTCTATATTTTGTTGTTATGTATTCCTTTGTTAAATTTAACCAAGTTTAGTTCTAATTAGTCCCCCTTAAGAAATTTTGGATTTGACCAGTTCTTATCACTTACAGCTTATGACCTCTCTGGTCATCATCTTTCATTGATGTGTTGTTCCATGTTAGGGGTATTATAATTTATGCTTGGTCAGTGTTTTATGTTTGGGCGAATGTGTATATTGTGATTCCCTAAAATGGGGTTATATGTTAATTTGCATTTTTTCTTGAGTCAAAATTTACATTGTTGCAGTATGTTGGTTTACCCTTTGTATTTATATCAGTTGTATTGTGTATTAATTCCTTTCCTCCATTTTGCTTGCATGTGAAACTCCTTTTGAGTCCTCATGGACTTTATTTTCTCTCCTTGCATTTTCTTTGTGGAGCCACGAAGGCTCAAACCCTTCCCTTCGAGTCAGTTGACCTTTAAAACTGACGGACAGGTTGAACTTAATAAATGGGGACTAGAAATAAAAAAAATTAGATCCCGGAAAGCCTGAAAACAACCGGTATACCTGTTGTATACACTAGTATACAATCGGAAATATGATTTACTGGTTGCAAAAAATGTGAGAATATAGGTTTGAAGAAGAAATACAGGTCAAAAGCCGATACACATGAATGATGCAGAAATACGGCCCAAAATATGGCCCATATACAGTGGTATACACAGAATGTATATTCAGATTTTCCAAAGGGAAATAGGCCCAAAAGCCTTAAAATTTTCTAGTAGGTTTCAAGTAGCAGAAAAAGGGACCAAAGGATCAAAAGAATGGTCCAGCAGCTGATTTTTGAATTAAATAGGCCCAAACTTATGTTTTGGGTATTTTAGTAGTAGGACAGGTGCATCAAGATTTGGAATTTGGGTCAAAGGCCCAAAATCAATATTTCTTTCCCTTTTCGTCTTTATTTTTTTGATATTGTGTTGATTAACAATTTATTTGATTTTGGTTTGACTTAATTAATTTCCCAAAGATAACCATTTCTCTTTTTTTTTTATATTCAAATTAAATATTATATTTATTACTTAGTCTTATCTTATTAATTTGTCTTGCAACACTTGAATTATTTCCCTTAGAAGATTTCCCTTTAGTTTCCCCCTTAAATATATAAAATGAGTTTTCTTACTAAGTTAAATTTTTAAAAGTTAGTTGAAAGTTATTTTAGTTAAATTGCCGGTCAACCGCAAGTTAGCGGACATTTCGAGGGTCTAACACCTTCTCAGAATGTACATTGAACTCAAAACCTTTTATTTTTAATTGATTTTATCTGTTTAAGTCTTTTGAAAACCTTGAGTTTTTTTTCTTGAATTTTACTAAAAAAATAAAAAATTAAGTGGCGACTCTGTTCTTTTGGAAATTCGATTTCTCTTCAATAATAAGTTTAATCGATTTTTTGAAAATAAGTCATTTTTCTTTTATTTATTTTTTCGAGTAAAACAGAAATGACGACTCTGCTGGGGACTTAATTAAGTTATAACCATAAGATTTGACTATTTGACTAATTGCTATTAATTGTTGAATTGTTTATATGTTTTACTTGTTAAATTTCCATAAACTGTCATTGCATTCATGGCATTTTCCAATATGTATGTTTAGTATATTAAAGAACGGTTTTGTGAAACCGCAGCCGGGCTTTTTTATACTTAACCCTTTTCCGGAATGATCGGCGATTTATTGGTTCGTCATGCGTCCAATGGTTGTCGTGAGTTCCAGCCTAAGTTGTCCGCTTGGGTTCCCGGTCTTTCAAAAGCCACTCTTAGTCAACTAGCGTAGATCGAAACCTAATCTTGAATTTAGCGCATTTTGAACTAAGTCGACACAACACCCAAGGCGTGTTGGGCCCATTAGAAGCCCACCTTGTGTCTATTTGGCCCATTGGTAAATAAAAAGACAATCATACTTATGTGTTTAAATTTGAAGGATGTATACGTTGTCTAGAAGACCATTGTCTCTTGGGGTTGGAAGTTTAGTTGTTTGTTCAAGTCAAAGAAGGATCAAATTACCATTGCATCTGAATATGTTGGCCTTCAGAGATGACAAAAAATCAAGAACGAAGGATCTTTCCATGAAAGCATAGTTTAGGATTGTACCCCTGTGTGAGACTGATTATTTTGTATAACATTTCCCCTATTATGTATCCCCATTCAGTTTATTCATAAAACTTGTATAAATTTGGGTTTTGCGGCAATGGAATGTTTCAAATGACGTCATACATTCTTCAAATCGTTAGGCCTACCCTTGGCACAAAAGGGTCACGTATTTGTTTAGAACGCGCACTATTTGTTTGTGTTATAACTGCTTGTGTGAATGTGTTACTTTCTTTGGAGATATTCTAGCTCACTCTTGTTCGAGGTTTTTTAGAATCCCTAAGCACAAATATCAAGTCACTGTCGAAAGTGCGTCCAAATACTCTCCGAGTCTTTAGTTTCCTAACAAAATTCGAACTTCATTTTTCAAATATTACTTTCTCATTTCAGGAAAAAGGTTAACCCTATATCTCAAATCGAAAAGAAATTCAAGGGTCGAACTACGTAGGACCTAAATTCTCCCTCAGAGATACGTAGACAGCCTTTCAAGGTTCGGTCCTCATTTTTGAGAAATTCTATCTTTTTCAACTCTTACAAAGAGAATAGAGTTTCATATCAATCGAAAATCAGAAATATGATAATGAAAGATACAATCGACTTTGTCTCAACTCAAGTTGACGTTTCTGATTCACTAAGCTCAAAATCAAATAGACAAATTCCTGTCTATTTAGTCATTTCTCTAAATACGTGGGCTAGTTTATCTTCAAGTGGAGCAACTCTTATGCGTTTGTGGTCATATGTGTGATATTTTGTATTATTTATCATCTACATAGACTAACACGTTTATCTTTTGAGTTATTTTTCTTTGTCAGATATTTAGAACTGATTTGTGTTGATAAGCTGGCTGAACACCCTTATTTTACATGATCTAAGGCTCCCAAAGATTCCTTCCCCGATCAAAGTTCGCAAAAAGGAAAGGCAATAATGGGTGATAACAATGAATAGATTGGCCTGATTGATGTTGTTGTGGCTCAGCCCACTATCGTTGATCAAAATGAATTAAGTATGCAGTTGATGCAACAAATCGCCGAAATGAGGGTCGAAATGCAAAGGAGGCAAGATTTGCCTAATCCAATTTTCGCTTTCAACTCTTTGGGGGATGGAAGACCTCCACTCCACTTTCTTCCTCCAAGCGTGGAACAGGTTCAGAATCCACCATCTAACCCTAGTCAAAATCCCCCAATCATCGACATAACCGCCCCAAATCCCCATCATGCCTCCGTCGCTTACCAAGCGCCACTTTCTCCTCAAAACACCAACCCGCAAACTTGTCCTCCCCCTCCAAACCCAAATGTTAGCAATCCGCAAACCTTCACCCATCACCAAAATCAACATACCAACCCCCAGACTTTCCCTCAAAATTACCAAGTCACTCAAAATACCCAGAATCCCTCTATTGCTCCACCATTGCCTCAAAAGACTACTTTCCAAATTCCAATTCCAAATGAACCTTATACCAACTGTTCCGAGCTTGATCATATTTAGGAACAAGAGAGAGAGTAGAGGTCAAAGGAAGAGGAAGCCAAGCTGAATATGAAAGAAGAGATCAAGAAAGCCATGAAGGAGCTGCACTGTATTCCTAAAGTCGATGGGTTGAATTATGAGGATCTGTGCATCTATCTGAATCTAGACCTCCTGAAAAAGTTTAAAGTGCCAAAATTTGACACTTTTAGAGGAAAAGGGAATCCCTTAGTGCACCTGAGGGCCTACTGTGACTAGCTCGTGGGAGTTGGAAAAAATGAAGCTTTATTAATGCGGCTCTTTAGCCGAAGTTTGAATGGAGAAGCCCTGGAGTGGTTTACTTCACATGATATAAAGCAGTGGTCTCGATGGAATGCACTAGCTAAAAAATTCATCGAACGGTTTGCCTACAATGTGGAAATCATTCCTGACCGCTATTCTTTGGAGAGAATTAAGTAGAAATCTACTGAAAGCTATCGTAAATATGCATATAGATGGAGGAAAGAGGCCGCTCGGGTTCGACCTCCCATGACTGAGAAGGAGATCATTGAAGTATTCATACGCATTCAAGAGCCAAAGTATTATGACAGGATAATGTTGCTCATTGGAGCAAAATTTGCGGAGATAGTCAAGGTAGGTGAGGCTATCGAAGATGGGCTTAAAACTGGAAAGATTTCTCGCGTTGTCGTCCCAACCGAATCTTCAGGATTATTCAAAAAGAAGAGAGAGGACGTGTCTTCTATTTCCTGCGCATCTGATGGAAAAGGACACTTCAGAAAATCCTCACCTTACAAAGGTTATCCTCGAGCTCTACAAAATTCAGATCCAACTTGTTATACCCAATCAGGTTATCAAACTCCACCACCGAGTTACCAAATTCTACCCCTAATTACCAAACTCCACCACCGAGTTACAAAATTCCACCTCTTGTTTAACAAACTCCACCTTCACATTACCAAAATGTCCACCCATATTACCAAGCTCCATCAGTTGATTGCTCAAATATCCAATCAAGTTACCAAACTCCACCCCCGCACTACCAAAACACTCTTCCTAGCTACCGAGCTCCACAATACCCAAATTTCCAAACGCAAGCACCAACTCACCAAAATCCTTCAAACTATCGTCAAGTACCTTCACATTCAGGAAATAATTACAATCCTCCTCGCCCAAAACTTGAGAAGAAACCTTCTAGAGTCTTTACTCCTTTGGTTGAGAGTCGAACACAACTTTTTGAGAGATTGAAATTAGCTGGCCTGATACAGACAATTGATCCAAAAAAACATCAATGTCAACTCCAAGCTTTATAGACCCGATCTTCACTGTGCTTACCATTCAGGAGGTGCTGGGCATATTACTAAGGATTGTATCAACTTGAAGCATAAAATTCAAGACTTGATAAATCAAAAGGTCGTCACTCTTCATACTGCCACTCCAAATGTCAATAGTAACCCCATGCTGAATCATGGAGGGGTGACTATTAATATGGTTGAAGTCGAAGAAGATTTGAATGTAGAGAAAGTTATAATCTCAGCCAACCTGGAAAAACTTGAGAAAGTTGTAACCTCTCCAACCAAAAGAGAGAAATCCAAATTTGTGATCATGACACCTCATCAAGCTTTTGCTTTAGCGCCTAAGCGGGGTCAGATGAAGCAGAATTTCGATCAAGCTTTTCCAAAATCATTGCCTCACTTATATCAGTCTTTTCCAATGCAAAATGGTCTAGAGGAAGGAATTGAAAATTTGTTCAAAGAAGGTGATACTATGCTTGAAGAGATAATCGAGACACTAGTCATACCAGACAATGAGTCAAAGGAGAAAATGCCTAATTGGACATCCACTTCGCTCTTGATTTCTCGCTCATCTTGGTAGACGTAGACATTTTTCTATGTTATTTCTAAAATTGGTGGTGTTCTGAATGAGGCTCGAGACCCATCCTTTACTCTAATTTTGCCTCACTATGTTTTAATCTCCCTCTTCATATTTTGAAAAAGGCAAAATGATTTATCGTCATAGATAAAGTTCTAATTTTCTTGTTTCAAATGAAAACCTCCTTTAATGAAAAAATTTGCTTTACTTGCCTTATATTTTCCATCTAATAGTATATGTCTATGATTTCAGTGAAAATATTTTCAAATCTACCAATAGCATGTCATGTCACAAGCTGAATAAATAAAATTGGGTAGATGCAGACGAATTTGAGGACTACAATGAGAAGATCATGGTACCCAAACACCCAATTGAGGGATTTAGACAGTTCAAAAGTCATGATAAGCCAAATTCAGAAGAGATCAGAATAATGAATCAGGAGCATGATGAATGCATCAAAGAAATCAAAATTGGTGTCTATCTGACAAAAACACAAGAAAGAGAACTCATCAGTTTGCTTAAAGAACACATTAATATATTTGTTTGATGACATTACGTGGTTGAGCATGAACAGTGGATCTCACAAGTCATCGATCTACTTAAATGTGTCAAAAGATACCATGTTTGAAGACTCGATTTCTATCTTTTCCTTCTAACCGCCTTTATTTTCTTGTAATTATTTATGCTTAGAATTTATCCCTTTAAATGAACTATGTCTGACCTGAATTCTCAAGAATGAGATACGTAGGCGGCCTATGTCGGCCTCAGTCGCCCCTTTATCCCTTTTAATGTGTTTCCTTTTTATCTAAACTACGTTTGACCTAAATTCTCAAGAATGAGATACGTAGGCAGTCTATGTCGGCCTCAGTCGGTTCCGTATTTAATTTTTTCTATTTCTGTTAATATTTGAGGGCGAACTATGTTTGACCAGATTCCTGCCTCAGCGGGATACGTAGACACCACAATGGCTCGGTCATATCTCCCGTAAGATTTTTATTTTTCAGAAACTGGGATAAAAATTTTGAGACAGACTCAAAAATTCTTGAAAAGAGGATCTCTCCAGTAAGTCGAGACTGAAGATACATTGAGAGTTGCAACTGGGACATAATTTTTGAGAAGGTCTCAAAAATTCTACAAGTCATATATCAACTGTTCGAGATACTCCAAGACATCTAACTGGGACAGAAAATTTTAGGATGGCCTCAAAAATTTCTTCAAGCATCACTAGAAGTTTGTAGTCAACTTTTGAATATTTAGAGTATGATTATAAGTTTAAAACTAACTTCAAATGATCTCTGACATCATTAAAGTTCATAGTCAACTTCAACAATCTCTTGCATCGTTGGATTTCAGAGTTAACTACAAAACTTCCCGATTATAGTAGATTTCGGGAGAACCATATCAGAATTTTCTCAAGCTTTAAGGATTTTTGAAATCTCCAGAACAAGCTATCAGACATACCAAAGTTTTGAACCAAGGACGTTCATTTAAGCTTGACGTGACATAACACTTGGCAGTGACCTTTTTCAATTACATCTTTCGAAAACCGTTTTCTTAAAGATTTTATCTATATGTTTCAAATATTTTACATAAAATGTTTTTTCTTGTCAGAGCAGGAGATCAGAGCGATCAACTGAAGATAGCAAGACAAGGAGCAAACAATTGAAGAAGTCAACACATATTAGTTTGTTTTAAAAACTAACAATTTTTCTGTGGATGCAGGTCTATAAAATTGCCTCGAGTTCAGCATATTTCTCCATTCAACGAATATGGAGAAGTCAAAAGGGCGAGGAGCTCCCCAAAATTGATAAAACAAAATTGTGGATGCAGGAAAGTCATTGAAGTTTTTCACAAGAAAAAAAAAGAGTTCGGAATACGAGCAACAACACCTCGTTTAAATTCTCGGCAAAGCATAAATCACAACGAAAACAAAGTGTTCAAAATGGGAACAAGTGAAAGCATCACTCTTAACATATACAAGTATCTTCGATGACACGAGATTACATTTTTCAGCATTAAGAACGTTTGAAGAATATTCACAAATTCAGTCGATATTAGACGTGGTAATATGAACTACCCAGAGGGACATCATAGTTATTTTATCAATGGAATATCATCATCCTACCGACGGATCTTCATTATCATTATCCTACCAATGGATCAGCATCATCCTACCAATGGATCATCAACATTATCCTACCAATGGATCAACATTACCCTACCGGTGGATCTTCATCTTCATCAACATCATCCTACCGACGGATCTTTATTATCATTATCCTACCAATGGATCAGCATTATCCTACCAATGGATCAATATTATCCTACCGACAGATCTTCTTCTTCATCATCATCATCCTACCGACAACTCTTTATTATCGTCATCCTACCAGTGGATCTTCATCAGTATTATCCTATCAATAAATCATTGTCAATCATCATTTTATCGATGGAGCATTATCATCCTATCGATGGAGCAGCAACATCCTACCAATGGATCAACATCACTCTACCAATGGATTATCGTCATCCTATCAATGAAACATTATTATCCTACCAATGGAGCATCAACATCAACATCCTATCGATGAAGCATCATCATCATCATCCTATCGATGGAGTAGTATCCTCATCATATCATCATCGTCATCCTATCAATGAAGAATCATTATCTCATCAATGGAGCATCATCATCATCCTATCATGTAGCAGTATTATCCTACCAATGGATCGGCATCCTACCAATGGATAATCGTCATCTTACCAATGAAGAATCATCATTATTATTTTCATTTGCAAGAACGTCATCAAGAGAGCCATCAACATATTACATCAGTCTATGTTTCATTACATCGATATCAAATGAAGAGTACATTTGAAGAATTATATTGCAAATATGAGATACAAGTTTTATTGGCCTAACGTCAAGATGAATGAACTGACGTTAAATGTTCAAGGAGAGCGACTAAGTGTCAACGTGGTAAAAGGCGCTATCTCTCCATTTGAATTACATTTTTATGCTAATGACTTTTATCTCAATCTTTGTCGAGAGCATCCAAGAGGATGAATTCTCAAATCAAACCACATGTGCAGACGACATCAACTAGGATGCAGCACAACGTGGAACTTTTTCTTAGCAGCGAACTGGGACATAGTACGAAGAGGAGTGCCAAACTCTTAGGACGTGAGCAAAGGAGTGACTTCCACCACAATCAAACCATACCCCTATCAGAAGGCATGTGGGTTTTTCTTTAGGTTTATTGGTTTCAGTTTCGCATTCAGAATTTTTTTATTTTCACCAGAATTAGCTTTCCAATCTGAGTGATAATGCGCCAAGAGTTTAGAAATTATGTTTGTGTAAGTTCTTACTTATGGATGTGAAGAGCTCTGCATTCATGGCTAAGAGGTTGCAAGCCTCTTTTTAATACTCGACTTATTTGTCACTCTTCCCAACCGAAGGTGATCTAGCATAATAGATTTCCTTTTCAACCGATAGAGTCGAACTACAAGTAGCTTGATACTCTAGGGTTAGGGATATGTAGGTGGAATCAATGTTGAAAACTCGGCTGTATTCCGATATGAGCTCTTAAATATTGTTCTCGAGCATTTCGGTCTCTTCATAATTTGATACCGGGATAGCTTTTTAATTCTTTTAAATTATGCGTCAAATCAAGCGTATCGAAATACAAGTGGTCTGAATTCTCATAAACCTGAGATATGTAGGAAACCCGACACGGGGGTTCAGCCATAATTCCTAAAGTCAGTAGCAAAAAATCTTTTCTGAAAGATGAAGATGTGGTCTGTCAAAATTGGATTTGTCAATTTCATTTGCCTCAGATTTCTTCCATCAACCCAAGTCAAACGAGGGACAGTTGTTGACACCCAATTTTGGACCTCCATAATATATATTAATCATCGAGCTTCTTAAATTGCAAACGATTTGAAATAGTTGACTTTATAAAAATCAAAATATTTTACAAGTTATTTTAAATAGTTTTGTCACTTTTTACGATTTTTAAATAATATATATGTTTTAGATAATTATGTATATAATTAGTATATTTTATAAATATTTGAAAATTGTCTCAAAAAAGATTTTAATGTTGCTTAATTAGTTGGTTATTTGGTGTAGTAATTAATACTTATATTTTTGAGTTAAAAGTTTATAATTAAGTTAATTATTTTTATTTTGTTAAAATTAAGAAGCTCATTAATTAATTAATATTAATTCGTCTTACTTAGGTTTTAGCCGAAGTTGTTCATTTAACTCAATTTGGCTATTTCTTAAACTCCAAGATCTAACCCATCTTTGACCTCCACTCTTAAACCCATCTGAGACCAAGTTTTGCCTATTTCTTCAGCCCAACTAGCCCAAAAGTTCCTAATAATCAATAGCACATTCTTAATTTAGAAACCCGGCAGCCCACTTTTCTCCAATTAACTCCAGCCACCCAATACTTACAACATACATAGCGGCAGCATACAACAATACACCAAACGACCCATGTACCTCTTCTTCTTTGCGAGAACCAGAAAGCAAACCCAGAATTGAAACCATCACAAATCCAACCCACTCCAAAATCGCGATCCAGTCCAGCAGCGATCGTACGAGCCTAGCGACTCCAGCAACCTCGCGCGTGTCTTGCGATCTTCTATTCGTACAAGAACTTTCGAGAATGGGATAGGTGGAGCAATCTTGTGATTCATCTGTCCTTGTCCCCCAAATCAAGCGGCCCTCACCATTTTTCCGTTGAAAGATGGTACAAGAATCCGTTGGCAGCCTGATCCTTTCCAAAAAAAAAATCGAATTTCGAATTCAAATTCATCCAAAATTTCAACCCAATTTTCCTCCCTTTTCAGCCCTAGTTTTCATCTATAAATAGCTCTTTCTTCATTATTTAGGTTGGTCATTTGGTGGTAGACGAATAGAAAGAAATAAGGAGAAAAGTTGGGAAAAAATATACGTTGAAGGGGCAAAAGAAAGTAGAGTAAGAAAGGTCATAAGAAACATATACATACATAGAAACGCATACAGAATAGGAAAAAGAGATACTACAATGACTTGGAGTCTAGAGTTTTGGGGTTTTTTTTCATTCTCTGCTCACCAAAGTTTGTCGGAGTCTCGTTGTAGTGGTGGTGAAGGTTGCTCTGCTGCTCGTCTTGCCCCAAATCACTGCATTTAAGAAGGTAAACTATATTTCAATTCCAACTCTTTCGTGGATGTGCTGTTTTGATAAGTTGTGGCTGTTTGATTGATTTGTTAGCTTTTCTCTCTTTCTTGACTTCCTTCATTCTTCTCGATTCATTATTGATTATGTGGTAGCCAAGTGATTAGGTGGGAGTTGGCGTTTTGGTTGTATGAAATGTAAGATGTGTTCTTATGAATGTTGTTGTTTGTATGAGTTTAGCTGGCTAGCATGTTAAAGGGCCTTTCTTCAGTCCAATGAAATCTCTAGCATAATTGTGATGTCTTTTGTTTCATGTCTGGCTCGACAGTTTCTACGTGTTTATTTTAAGACTATTTCCACTATCCTT
>JAJOOO010012681.1:0-17376 GCA_029582685.1 Solanum piurae
CACAAAAGAAAGGCTTAACATGAAACCTAACTAAGATTGTAACATATCCAATACAGAAGAATGCATATATATACATAGGAACTTATTGCAAGAAATTAGATTCTCGACTAGTAACTTTTACACCAACGCGACTAGAGAATCATATTCAGGCCTCTTCGAATTAGGAGTGTGAAAAGAGATATTTTTTAAGTTACTAGTCGAGAATCTAATTTCTTGCAATAAGTTCCTAGTCGCGTTGGTGTAAAAGTTACTAGTCGAGAATCTAATTTCTTGCAATAAGTTCCTATGTATATATATGCATTCTTCGGTAACGCGACTAGAGAATCATATTCAAGCCTCTTCGAATTAGGAGTGTGAAAAGAGATATTTTTTAAGTTTTAATCGAATTCCCCAAATCTGTGACAATATCCATCAAATAACAAAAGACCCATTTTTGAATCAAATTCAATTCTCACCTAAACAACCACAAATCACCATATCTCAACATTCCGCAAGGGATTCCAAGGAATTTGTGACTTGTGATCAAGTATCGTCTATTTTGAGACTAGATTTGAATTACCTAGTCACCAAAAAAGTTTTATTTTGACTAATAGCCAACAAGAATAAAGAGAAACTAAAAGAAATTCTTTGATAGTAGAAGAATTTTAACAGCAAGTGGAACTTAGCAATGATAGAAAGAGAGAAGTAATAAGAATAACAACCTGTGGAAAAATTGGTCTTGGTGACTAAAAACATATGATAATTACCATCTACTTCTGCTTGAGTTTGGTATCCTCTAGTTAATTCATGCCCATAGAGGTAAGGAAGTAAACTATCTCGATGTTTTCGCATTGTGTTTTAGTAGGGTTAATTTCTAATGACGGGATATTGTGTCTTCTATAAATACGATATAATTCCTCCTCTATATTTCATATAGAATATGATATTCACGACCGAAAATAATATTGGTCGTTATATATAATTTTTAACGACGAGATACATATCCCTTCGTCAAAGAATGGTCGCTAAAAGTCTAATTTCTTGTAATGGGACCACGCCCAACTTAACGGGTCGTGAGGGGCACCACGGCTCGTCGTACTGCCCATAGTCCCCTAGGTAGTGTACTCCTCCAACTTTCCAAGCCCTCAAAGACCTAAGAAAAGTCCACGAAACCTCCCATGATCCGTGGTCAAGACCACGAGTCGTGGTCATGGAGGCAGTAGTTTGGCCTAGTTGCCTTGCCACC
Organism: Solanum piurae; assembly: GCA_029582685.1. NCBI lineage: Eukaryota > Viridiplantae > Streptophyta > Magnoliopsida > Solanales > Solanaceae > Solanum > Solanum piurae. The sequence continues at coordinate 1,226 of JAJOOO010012681.1, forward strand.
AAGTGATTTTGATGACCACTTTGACGGACTGTCAAGGGCACCACGGCTCGTGGTGATGCCCGTGGTCTTTGGGGCAGTAGCTCCCTCAACTCACACCAATTCCCACCAAGCTAAGGGGTTTTCACGGATCCCTTCACGAACCGTGGTCATGACCACAGGTCGTGAAGGTGGTTGTGAACCCTAGCAGTGCTTGGTCAAGGGTTGGGCAGCCTTGGCCATTGGCTAGGCATTGCCCCCCTTTCCATGGCACATGTCTCTGCAACCCTCCATACAAACCTAAAAAGGTCTTTCTACCACGGAGTCTAACACGTACATTGATGTTGACCCTTACGTTAAGGCTCTAGTTCAACCTATCATTTTCTGAGTCGTTACATGAAAGTTGCGGGTGCATTTTTCAACCAAAACGACATCACTAAAAACTCATAGTGCCCATAGCGAGTCCTAAATGTCATTTTTGGTATATCCTCAGACCTAATCTATAACTGATGGTAACCATACCTTAAATCAATCTTAGAGAACATCGATGCACCCTATAATTGGTCAAAAAGATCATCTTTCTTAAGTCTATGCACATTCTCATACGACCATCTTTTTTCTTAACAAATAAGATAGGAACACCCAGGGTGAGGCACTAGGACGGATGAATCCTTTATAAAGAAGTTCTTGGATTTGAGCCTTAATCTCTTTTAATTCTTTCGGAGCCATACGATACGAAGGGATGGAAATGGGACGAGTACCAGGTTCTAAATCAATGCAGAAATCTATATCTCTCTACGGAGGCATACCAGATGAATCAGTAGGAAACACTTCTCTAAATTCTGACACCACGGGAATAGACTCAATAGAAGGAGACTCAACCTCAACATCCCGGATTTTAGCCAAATAAGCCAACCAACCCTGCCCCGCCAGTTTCCTAGCCCGAATGGAGGATATGATCTTAGCTTGCTTAGGCTTGTACACCACTTCCCACTCAAACTTTTCCCTACCGGGGATCTCTACAGTCACAAACTTAGTATTACAATTAAGCACATCATAATACAACCAAGTCATGCCTAAGATTATATCAAAGTCAGTCATATAAAAAATAACCAAATCACCCAAAGTCTGAAAACCCATAAACAAGATAGGAAAAGCACGATAGACATGGTTGACTGTGACAGACTCTCCAAAAGGGGTAGAAACATGGATGGGGGCATCAAGAATATCACAAATCATATCAAATTCTGAGGCAAATTGCACTAACACATAAGAATAAGTAGAACCCGAATCAAATAACACATTAGCCATTCGGTCACAGACAAGAATAGTATATGCGATCACACTCTGCCTCGCTCTTGCCCGAAAAGGCTTAACACTGAGCCTGTCATCTTGACGAGTGATTTCCATGCCTTGCTGCATTGTACCTCTGCTTATGTTAGCATTTCCCCGACCTTTACGACCTAGCTGATATCCTCCTCTCCCACCTTATGGATGCCCTCAACCATTGTTACCATTTCCCGTGGGTACCACTACTCTAGTCTGCTGCTGCGTGGAATCCATCATGCGCGGGTGGGGACAATCTCTCCTCATATGTCCAGGTTCTCCATTGTTATAACAAGTGCGATCGAAAGATGGTCTGCCGCCCACCGAAGGTGTGGTTCCCTGTCTATCCTAAATCAAATTCTGAGGTGGAGTTCCTGAGTAATTACCTGTAGAAACGGTCATGGCAGATTGAATTAGCCGAGCTGCAAGTATTGGCTTACCTGAACCTCTGGAGTAGGAACCCTGAAAGTTACCAGCATTCTTAGCTTTCTTAACCAATGCCTTGGCCTGGCCGTCTCTCCTCACCCCTTCCACTTTCTTCACAAAATCTATTACCTCATTAAAACTTTTCCCTGCAGAAGTCATATGCACAGACAATACATGTAACTCAGAATTCAAATCCTTAACGAATAGATGTATCCTCTCTTCCTCAGTATTGACCAATTGTGTAGCATATCTAGCCAAAGCATGGAACTTCGCCTCATAATCAACCACAAAACTCATCCTTCTGATGATCTCTCAAAGTTCGGGGCACATACTTTTCCAAGAATAGAGCATGAAACTGGGTCCAAGTGAGTGAGGGTAAAGTTGATATGCATTCCCCATATGCTATCCACCATTGTTTGGTCTCACCCTGAATTTGAAAAGGCACAAACTCTACTCCATGCTAATGGACAATTTCCAACTTATGAAGCCTCCCATAACAATCTAGGATTAACTCATAGGCGTCCTCACTCTCGGAACCATGGAACACCGGCGATTTTAATTCAAGAACTTAGTCAACATCTCATGTTCATTACCAGTCATAATCGGACCCAACAAAGGACGAAAGAAAGCATTAGTACCTAAAGTTCCACCCACCTTGGGAACAATGATAGTAATAGGGGGATTGGCGGGAGCTTGAGTTGCTTGCACTGCGGAAATAACTCAAGGGCCAACCAATCCTTTTAGGAAAGACATAATTTGTTGAGCTAACACTGGGTCTAAGGGAGGAATACCTGTAGTCTCAAATTGCACCTCTTCCTCTTGTTCAACATCCTCATCATTCTCAACCTCCACATTTTCCTCTATCTCTTCATGATGCGTAGGAGGATTCTCATTTCTCGGAGCATTCTCAACCGGAGCTCCACCCCTAGCGGGTGCTACCCTTCCACGGCCTCTACCCATTGCTCTTACTCTACCCCTGCCTCAATCGCGACCTCTTGCTGTGGACTCTTCATTGGGCTCACTGACGAGAGATACTAGCCTGACATTGTTGAAGTGTGTGTTAACCATCTGCGGACAGAAGAGTGAATGCGTTTAGATACCAATTTCGATCACCAGATACCAATTGGAACCAAGTTATAGCATGAAAGGAGACAAGAGAAAATAGAGAGATTTCCTAAAGTCCTATAGCCTCTTGAAGGAAAGTACAGACGTCTTTGTACCATTGCACAAGACTCTGCTAGACATTGGTACATCGAGATCAACGAACCTAAGACTCTGATACCAATTTTGTCATGACCCAGACCATCGAGATCAACAAATCTAGGGCACCCACACTACCCCTCCGGTGGGAGAACCATTACTACAACCCAACTAACCATTGATACGCTCAAATTACACCTCCCTAAAGAAGTATAAGAGATCGTTGTCAAATAAAGAACCCAACTTGTAGGTTGGGGTCGATCCCACGAGGAATATGGTTTAGACTTAAACTTAACTCACGATTATATTTCTTTAGTCAACATATTTCTGAGACAAGTAAGTAAGGGGGGTTTGTGAAACAAATAATTCATTATTGTTTAGAGAACAAGTGAGCAAGATTCAAACTTTGTTGTTATCAATGAAAGAGAGAAATTAGGGTGTACGTGTTCCCCATAAGCTCATAACGTGGTAATCCTAGTAATAGTAATCATTTCCTATTGTATTACATGCAAAGTGATAAGTTATGTATTTCTAAATCCTTGGTCCGGCAAATAGAGAATTTCACCCCGCACCTTGGTCCGGCAAATAGAGAATTTCACCCCGCACCTTGGTCCGGCTACATGTGTATAAGTTACTAAATCTTACCTTTACCTCATATTAAACATCACATCAATGTATGACTTAGTTTTCACCCTCGCACCAATTGACATTAGACTATTAGATAGTATCACACTAAATTCATGTTGATAATTCTTTTCTTATTAACTACCTCCTTGGTCCGACAATTAGCAACAAGGCGAGTTCTAACGTTTGCAACCGCTAAAAACACTTCTAAAAGAAAGAATTATCAATGCATGCAATAACACTATTCAAGAATTACTTAGTTACTATTCATACTTTGTTAATCGCTCATGGTTCCCACAACCCTAGTTGTGGATTTAGTTACTCATGCTACAAAAAACACAATTCATAGTTAAATAAGAAGAATTCATGAACTTACTATTAGAGTAGAAGAAATCCAAAAACCCAACTTGAATTGCAAAGTTAAAATCTTCAAAACCAACTTAGGAAATCAAGAATTGCTAGAATTGCAAGTTAATCTCCAAAGCGAAAAACTAGAACTAAAGTTATAGTGTCTAACCCCCAAAAACGAGGTTTACATGCCCTATATAAAGAAAAACATCTCCCAAATAAAAAGGAAATGAAATAAGGAAATAAAGTTTCTCAACGCGGTTTCCATCTAAGACCCTGACCTACGGACCGTGGACTGACCTATGGTCCGTAGGTCCTTTCCGTGGTTTGGGACAGGCAATTTTCCAAAGCTAAAAATTTCCACCTCTCAGTAACAATCGACGGATCAGCAGGATGGACCGTGGTTCGATCCACGGTCCGTGGATCCTCCTCCGTAGTTCCATACTTAGACTTTCGAAATCAGGTACTAGAACCCCCTTCTCTGAAGCATTTGATAGAGCTGCAGGACGGCCCGTAGGTCGATCTACGGTCTACCATTCGTAATTGTGGTTCCACATTTAGTCAAGAATTCCCTGATTTTCCTTCGAGCCTTGCCTGTCCATCTACGCCTACCACCTAAGGAACGTGACTAGACCTACGGTCCGTGAATCACATCCGTAGATGGGATTTCTGCAACATTCTTCAGTTGTGTCTCTCAACTTCCACGTCCGAACTTATTTCCTGAAAACATGATAAAAACACATTAATACCAACACAAAATGACTATAGACACACACAACTCTTAAGTGAAATGTATTGCAAATACCGTAAACTCACGGTATATCAACACCCTCAACTTAAATTCATTGTTTGTCCTCAAGCGACACTAAGACTCTAAACGACACTTGTGTAGAAGCATACATTCAAGCTCAAGCAATCACATGGCCCTCTACCCCGACTCCCTTTTTTAGTGCAAATCGTTTCTCTTAGACTCAACAAGCTAACTTGTGCGGATCCAAACATGACAAAGATCGACCAACCAACACACAACATACACTTTTTTCACAATCAGAAAGGTACCCACTTTCCGACAATGTAACTAGTGCCCTTACTTCAAACGAAATCCCTTTTGTCACACAATGAATAAGATTTTGAGTACAAGGATTCATTCAACACTCACACTCAGAAGTAACTTCAAGTACAGTTAGTGCTCAAATACCATAGGTTTGCCCTTATTTTCACTGCTTAGACTCTCCAAACTAGTTTCTAGGATCACTATAGGACTTTTTTGGCTTGTAACATAGGCTCAGGGTCAGGTGTGGTACATTTGGGTACTCTTTAGTGACTTTTTGCCCTCCTTGATATTACATTAGGCTTTCTACCTCAGTTTGCCCTATTTTTGACATCTTACCGCTTTACCTTCTTTCCCTTGATTCTCTTCAAGCATGGATGTGACTTTAGACTTTGTAGCTCTTTATTTTTTTCACTTTCTTCTTTTTGTTGAGTTTATTCTTTTCTTTCGCTTTCAACAAGTCACACCGTCTCCTCTCTTTTCTTTTTCTCTTTTTAAACACCAAACTCCTTTCATACCCATTTTTCTTTCAGTTTCCTCTTTCATAGCCACCCTCAACTTATGGATTTTCCATTGGTTGAGGTGCACAATACCCGATGTTGGATCAGGGCCAAGATTGAGGTCATTTTTTGCATTAGACACCCTCAACTTAGGCTTTTGGCCTAAGTCGAGGTGCACATGTCCAAGGAGGGACCGGGGTCAATACAGTAGATTATGGGAAGGTGAGTTAGGGGTTCAGAAAAAAATGGTCTAATTTAGGCTCAAAGCATTTGGATCAAAGGGAACATTTATTTCATTTGGTTAGATTCTTTTTAGGCAATTTGTGGACTTATTAGAACAAGGGCATAGATCGCTTCCTAGCCTCTAGAGTAGATTGTCTTAGCAAGACTAACCAGGCAAGTTCTAGATTGGCACAAAAATTATTTGAACAATCAATCATTCTCACACACTCTTGGCACATAGATTCATTATCAGATTATCAGATTACCCAGTTCAAGTTTTAGCTTAAGTCATGCCATCAAGTTGGTTCATTATCATGTCATACTCAGAGCCAACACATTCAACTCATTCTAGTCTATAGATTTTAGCACATATCACAAATTTTGGACGAGTATCATTTTTTCAAAAAGCTTTGGCCATCATGCTTCATTCTTTCTCATGCTTCTACACATACATTCCTAACACATGCCGGTTAAATAGAAATTAAGCAGTCTCTGGGGGGAAAAGAACACAGGCAAGAAAACCCCAAAAGAGGATTATGAGTCGGGTTACTCAGAATTCACCCTATTACTTACGATCCATTTACCCTACCCCCAACAAAAATAAGTGCAATTGTCCCCAATGCACACAAAAACAGTAAAAAGTAATGGATTGGGTGAAGCAAACATGTGGCGCTGTAACAGCCCGTATTATGCATATGCTTGTTATGTTCTTGTGATACCTGACATAGCCTTATAGTATAGGTGAGGGACCATGATTATTATATGATTAGTGTTGGTTTAAAATAGCTCGGAAGGTGATGTGATGCCTTGCACGTTTCAGCATGTGTACTGCAAGTTAACTCCAACGGGAGTATTTAAAGAGATAGTAAGGTGGTAATTGAACTTAAAGTTGAAAGTTAGGTTCTAAGTTAAAGAAAAAAGGATTAATATTTAGAAAATGGAATAAAATAAGTGAGTTACTTGCTTGACTTAACTAAGCTAGCAGGTGACAAGTAGGTGCATCACCTACTTTGACTTATTGACCAGTCCAAAGGATCAAGTAGGTGCATCACCTACTTGAGCTATATGGATCTAGTTAAAAAGGACAAGGTTTATGGATCAGATTTGGGCCTATGCTAATGGACTCACTTGAGGCCCAAACTAAGTTAAATAAAAGGAAAAATGAAATTTAAGCCCATCAGCCAAATCTGTCAAGGCCCAATATTTAAGCCCAAGTGAAAGCAAGTAGGTCCATCACCTAGTTTGACCTTTTGAGCTACTTGATGTACATAAGCAGGTGCATCACCTACTTGACCAATTAGTGGTTGAAAATGAAGCTTTCTAGAGGATATTCTTAAAGGTGAAGAAATTTCAATATAAGATATATTGGCTGCTATTCTCACTCATTTTAACACACAATATTGAGGATTAACTCCAGCTCTCTCTCTCTCTCTTTTCTCTTAAGGATTAAAATAGCAGCCTTGAAGCTCTTCTAGGGTTCTTGAAGAAACCCTCATCTTTGCTTACAAGGTAAGTGAAAACACTTATGGATTTAGCTTAATTCTCCCATGGATGATTGGGAAAACATATTATTCATGCTCAAGTATAAGCATAAAGGCATAATATTTCCAGAAGCTACTTATGTGTATTGTTGTTGCTGCAGCTTGGGTAATCTTGGAAAAGGATATATAATGTATGTATTGGGCAGAGAAGGAAGGTGTGGTGATACACATTATTTTGAGGGCTGTATGGGCTCATTATCCGTCAAGTTAGCTAATGTTTTATGAGACTCACGGTGTGATACCTGCTAAGTTTAGATTATCATGACTTATATTGTAGATTAAAACCTAAAAAGGGAGGCTGAATCGTGATAGTTGTATTGGTTAGAGGATAAGGTATGTAAGACTATTCGATTCAATATTCTTTGGCATAAAATCTGATACTTGCAATTAAAATCAATAAGTGAATTTCCTAAGTTCTATTCCTAGTAAAGGAAACAAGGTGGCAGCGTATGATCTCCAAATAGCTAACAATATTTCCCCCTCTCCTTAGTGTATAGAATTACTTCATTATATTTCCTCCTATGTGCTGGTATAGAAATGGTATTTGCAAAAGCAAGTTTGGTGAATCCTCATCTTAGTCAATTGAAGTGAATTGTGTCATTTAAGTTCACAAGTAATGCATTAATGTTACATAGCTCCTTATGTCATTGTTACTGCCTTGAAGTAATATTTTCATGTCTTCTACTACTGGTTCGTAGTTCCAAATATAAAAAATGATTATGACCACCAAAACAACAATCTCAAAGGTTAAAGAATCTAAGTGAAGCAATCAGTATAATTAAGGGTGGCAGCTCAGGGGCGAAAGCCTAGCATGGGCCGATCCCAATTTGTGTAATTATGAGAACCGCATCCCAGGGGTTAAAATGCCTGCATGGGTCATCCTCTTCTACCACTGATCAGTTGGTCATTCGTATCACATGCCTTATAAAGATCATAACACACAGAAAGGTAAAGACAAGAATGTAACATACATAATCCTACAAGAGTTAACAAAGGTGGTCTTCTGTTCTGATTTATACACACATATATTGATACTTGGTTTCATTCGAACTCTTATTTTATATATGTTATTGCCTTACATATTCAGTACATTTTTTCGTACTGACGTCCCTTGCGGGGGACGCTGCATTTCATGCTGCAGGCACAAGTACTTCAACTAGTAAACCTCCTCAGTAGGAGCACACGACTCTCAGCTACTCTTGGTGAGCTCCAGATTGATTCATAGCTTTACTGAGTCCTTGGTAGATTCATTTTGGTATTGTACATAGTTAAGGGTAATCTTGACCCACTCTAAGTTTTTCTATCTTTTAGAGGCTTTGTAGACTTATGTATATGGTGTAGTTGCATCTTAACAAGTTGTGGCCTCAACGGCCAAGTCTTGTAAATAAGTTGTGGGTCTATTTATGTTGGTTTATATCGCTGCATCCTATGTGAATTTGTCATAAGATTGTCATAGTTATATGCATAGTAATAACAGGTTACATGTTGGTTCTCTCGGGCCTTTAGGGCATCGGGTGCTTGTCCGTCTTAATAAGATTTGAGGCGTGATAAAAGTGGTATCAGAGCAGGTCATCCTAGGGAGTCTAAAAATTCGTGTCTATGTAGAGTCTTGCTTATGGATGTATTGTGCACCACATTTATAAATAGGAGGCTACGGGACATGTAGGAGTTGTCTCCTTTCTTTCATTTCTTAGATCGTGCGGTAGAATCAATGTTGTAGGTGAATCGTATCTAACTTCTGAATTGCTTTATTATAGAAAAGATGCTGGTTACGAGAAGGAGTAAAAGTACAGGTAAGCGAGTAGATGTGGCTGCCCAAGAAGGGACCAGTCAACCACCACCTAATCAAGCTGTTCAAAGTGAGGCTCAAGATGAGTTTCTGTCACAGACTTCCCCGACCCCTCCATCTCCAGAATATCTAAGGAGGGAAGATGCACCTCAAGAACCCACTATTAATGCTACCAAGCAAGATTTGAGGAATGCAGTCCAATTATTGACTCGTATAGTTGCTGGCCACGGCCAAAGGCAAGAAGGTCTAGTCGCATGTACTAGTGGTGTAGATAGAGCAGCTGGCACGCAGATACGTGACTTCCTTAATTTGGACCCTCCATCATTCACCGGGTTAGATCCTAATGAAGATCCATAAGACTTTATAGATCAGATCCAACGCACTTTCGATGTTATGCATGTACCGGTAAAGAAGCACTTGAGCTAGCAGCATATAGATTAAAGTGTGTGGCTATATTGTGGTATGAAGCTTGGAAGCAATCTAGGGGAACAGATGCACCTTCAGCTAAATGGAAAGAGTTCAAAAAGGCATTTCTTGACCATTACCTGCCATTGGAGATCCGAGAGGCCCATGCGGATCAGTTCTTAAATCTCCACCAAGGAAGTATGAGCGTGAGAGAGTACTGTCTCAAATTTAATTCCTTGTCTAGGTATGCTCCTAATGTAGTAGCTACTATAGAGGATAAAGTTCATCGATATGTGGATAGATTAGATGCATATCTAGTTAGAGATTGTACCATTTCTTCATTGAATAAAGATATGGATATAGCAAGAATGCAAGCTCTTGCACAAAAGTTGGAGGATCAAAGGCAAAGAAGAAGGACACAAGAGTCAGAAACAGGGCATTCTAAGAGGGCCAAATCCATGGGGTAGTTTACACCATCCCAAGGTGAGTTTAGGCCTCGATTCTTTAACAGACCGCCTAGGCCATCATCTTCCTACTCTACAGCTAGTGCCCACCTCGGTTTCAAGAGTCTAGGGGCAATCAGTTTGGGCAAAGAGGTGAAAGCCAAGGTTCACGAACAATGGGGTACCAAAAGCAGGGAAGTATGAGCCAATCAAGACCTCCTCGAGAGTCTTGTAAACAATGCAGATGAAATCATTTAGGTGCATGTCGGTTTGGGTCAAATGTTTGTTTTTGGTGTGGTACACCGGGTCATATGATGAGAAATTATTGGTGAGTGTATTATAGCTAGAAGGGTTTATCGTAATTGCATTGTAACTGTTTGTGATCGTGATACATTGGCTGACCTTGTTGAGCTGGAAATGGTAGATTTTGATGTTATAATTGGTATGGATTGGTTAGCTTCTTGTTATGCCACGGTAGATTGCCGAACTAAGATGGTGTATTTTCATTTTCCAAAAGAGGCAGTCCTTGAATGGAAAAGTAATATTGGGGCACCAAGAGGTAAATTTATTTCTTATCTTAAGGCAAATAAAATGATGTCCAAAGGATACATATGTCATCTAGTGAGAGTGAAAAATATGGATGCAGAGCCACCAACTCTTCAATCCATTCCGGTAGTGAATGAGTTTCCTGATGTATTTCCTGAAGATCTTCCGGGTTTGCCTCCAGAACAAGAAGTAGAATTTGGTATTGATATGATTCCAGATACTCAACCTATATTCATCCCTCCATATAGAATGGCCCCGGCAGAATTATGGGAGTTGAAGGAGCAATTAAAAGACTTATTAGAAAAAGGATTCATAAGGCCTAGTATGTCCCCATGGGGAGCACCAGTTTTATTTGTACGCAATAAAGATTGCTCGTTAAGAATGTGTATTAATTACCGACAGTTGAATAAGGTAACCATTAAGAACAAATATCCCCTCCCTAGAATTGATGATTTGTTTGATCAGTTACAAGGTGCTAGGTGTTTTTCAAAGATCGACCTGAGGTCGGGTTATCACCAAGTAAGGGTCAAAGACAAAGATATTCTCAAGACAGCTTTCCGGACACGGTATGGTCATTTTGAGTTTTTAGTCATGTCATTCGGGCTAACAAATGCACCAGCATGTTTTATGGATTTGATGAATAGGGTATTCAAGCCATTTCTAGATGTGTTCATGATAGTATTCATAGATGACATTTTGGTGTATTCAAGATCGGAAGATGACCATGCTAATCACTTGCGGAAGGTTTTACAAATTCTTCATGATCGTAAGTTGTATGCAAAGTTCTCTAAATGTGAGTTCTGGTTGAAATCTGTGGCATTCTTAGGTCATATTGTATTCGATGAAGGAATAAGGTTTGATAACCAGAAAATAGAAGCCGTGAAAAACTGGCCAAGACCTACAACGCCTACGGAGAGCCGTAGTTTTCTTGGATTGGCAGGTTATTACAGAAGGTTCATTGAAGGATTCTCTTCCATTGTTGCACCCTTAACAAAGCTAACACACAAAGAAACCAAGTTTCAGTGGAGTGATGAATGTGAAAGAAGCTTCCAAGAGCTGAGGAATAAACTAGCTTCTACACCTGTATTGGTACTTCCAGAAGGAACAGAAGGGTATGCAGTGTACTGTGATGCTTCGGGAGTGGGCCTAGGATGTGTATTGATGCAGCATGGTAAAGTAATAGCTTATGGCTCAAGGCATTTGTGGCCACATGAGAAAAATTATCCAACTCATGATCTAGAGCTAGCAGTAGTTGTATTTGCTTTAAAGATATGGTGCCACTACTTGTATGGAGTTCATGTTGACATATACACTGATCACAAGAGTTTGCAATATATCTTTAAGCAAAAGGACCTAAATCTAAGGCAACGAAGATGGCTTGAGCTATTAAAAGATTATGACATTGATATCATGTATCATCCCGGGAAAGAAAATGTAGTAGCTGATGCATTAAGTCGTAAAATAATGGCAAGAACTTATGGGCAGTCTATGGAAAGACATGGAATAACTAAGGATCTATGCCAACTAGCTAGCTTGGGGGTTCGCCTTCTTGAGTCTCCAGACGAAGGGGTTGTTGTGCAAAATGCAACAAAATCCTCATTAGTAGTGGAAGTGAAAGAGAAGCAGTACACTGATCCTATTATATTACAGCTTAAGGAAAATGTACAATAGGGTATGACAAAGGCATTTGAGCTTACGCAAGAGGGAGTACTTTGGTGTCAAAACAGATTGTGTGTACCTAACGTAGATGACTTAAGAAAGAGGATTATGATGGAAGCACATCATTCGAGATATTCTGTCCATCCGGGTTCAACTAAAATGTATCATGACTTGAAATAAATGTATTGGTGGGGGGACATGAAGAAGAGCATTGCGGAATTCGTAGCTCAATGTCCAAATTGTCAACAAGTAAAAGTAAAGCACCAAAAGTCCAGAGGTTATATGCAGTGTATAGAACTTCCAATTTGAAAGTGGGACATGATCAACATGGATTTTGTCACTGGTTTTCCTCGCTCATTTTAGAAGTTTGACTCCATATGGGTAATAGTTGACAGACTCACCAAAGCAGCGCACTTCTTGCCGGTGAAGATTACTTATACAACTGAAGATTATGCAAGGTTGTATTAGATAGTTCGACTACATAGAGTGCCAATCTCTATAATATCTTATAGCGGAGCTCAATTCACTGTAAAGTTTTGGAAGTCTTTTCAGAAGAGTTTGGGAACACAAGTGAATTTAAGTACAACCTTTCACCCCCAAACAGACGGTCAGGCAAAACGTACAATTCAAACACTTGAGGATATGTTGCGAGCTTGTATATTAGACTACAAGGGTAGCTGGGATGATCATCTACAACTTATTGAATTCACTTATGTAACACCCCTCAAAATGAAGTAGGATAAAGTAGAGCCTCACATGGGTTTTATGCATTAATAACTTGTTAAAATAATGAAGAATAACCTTTTTAGTCAGTTTTAAAGCCAAACGTCAAGGGACGACCAAGACGTTCGGAAACTAGTATTTTACGTGTTGGTGTGTTTTAGTATGTTGTTTATGTTTTTATGTGTTGTTTGGAGTCTAAAATCAGTGGAGGTGACCCTAGTGTCTTAATAAATGTTTTTAGGGTCAAAATGTTTGGGTACGACTCCCCGGGACCATCCTAAGGGTCCCTGAGGAGGACCCCAATCCTTGGCCAAACAAGCTGCCAAGGCAGCTTGAAGTTGCTCATGGAGGGAGCATGTCCGCGTCGCCACCAAGGGCCAAATGTTTGGTCTACGTCGCAGACATGTCGCCGACTCTACTGTCTTGAAATTTAATTTATGAAACTCCTTGGAACACCTCCGCGTCGCAGACTTGTTTCCTGCGAAATCTGCGAAAATAAAACTCAAATTTGACTTGTTTAAAAGGTCCAACTAAATGAGGGGTAGTTTGGGTACTTTGGGGAATTATTATAAACGATTATTCTACCTATTTTAGGGTATTTTAAGTTGGTTAAAACCACAAAACCTAGAATTAGACCCCATTCTTCAAATTGAACATTCCCTCTCAAAATAATTTCTCTCTAGAACTCCATGGAAGACATTGTTGAAGCTTCAAGCTAGGGGATGGGTTCCTACTGATTTCTTCTTCAAATTCCTAAGGACATTAAACACAAAGGTATGGGGATTTTATCTTTGATTCTCCTTTCAATCAAAGAGCCAAATCAAAGTGATTTCAATGTTTTTCAAAAATACTAAAAACCCCAATTTCAATTCTAAGCTTGGGTTCTTGCATGAAAGTATTTCAAATGATGATGTATGTTAATATTGATGGTTTTAAGATAAAAAAACTCCATGAACCCTTGCATATCTTGAAATCCTAATTTTTGGGTCTAAAGTGGGTCTATTGATTTTGAGCTAATAATGTGATATTAATGTGTAGATTGTTATGGGCTATTGATTTATGTATTATTTTATATTGAATTATGAGGAATTGATGGTCAATTGTGTTATATTGGATGTTGGCCTTGAATGGGCAATTGTGATCTAAGGTTTATGATGATGATGAAGTTGTGAATAGATTATTGATTCTAGTATTTCATATATATATGTTGTAGATGTTAGAATTGCGTGGTTGATCGCTTTGAAAATATGGAGGTGTTTACTTAATAAGCATGTTGTGACCATGGCCTTGTAGGAAAAGTTGGATGATGGTTGTTTTGAGTAATGTTGATTATATGAAGGTAATGTGATATGATGTGAATTTGTGTATGGTATAAGAGAATGAAAGGTGACCTTGTGTAGAGACCTTATGTGTTATGCTTGGTTGTTGTCTTCTTTGAATGACTTATAATGAAGGTGAGGTTAGGATAGACTATGTTTACCTACTCTCACACCTAGTGAAGAATGAATGAAAGAATGTAAGAATGAATGAATAGAATGGGAGTTAATGCTAATGAATGAAAGTTGGGTCTATTGTAAGGATAGTCTCACAAAGTACTCCTTTAAATGAATGGGGTTCCTAGATGAAAGGTTTTCTCATCTTTGAATCCAAGAGCTTCCTTAATAAATGAATGAGGGTTAGGATAGGTATTCCTTCGTGAGTTGAGATGAGAATACTTAGCAGCAATCCTTATCCCTAAATGAATGAATGAGGGTTAGGATGGGTATTCCTTCGTGAGTTGAGATGAGAAGACTTAGTAGCAATCCTTATCCCTAATGAATGAATGTTGGGCTAGGATGGGTACTCCTTCGTGAGTTGAGATGAGAGTACTTAGTAGCAATGCTTATCCCTAAATGAATGAATGAAATGAATGTCTAACTCCGTGGGGGAGTAATGTCTAGAACCGAGAGGATATGAAGATGGGTGGATACTCCTTCGTTAGTTGAGATGTGAGTATTTAGTAGCAACCCTTAAGATGGGTGCTCCTTCGTGAGTTGAGATGAGAGTACTTAGAATCAATCCTTCTATCCCTTAACTATGTGCCCACATAGGACTAGCTAGTGGTCTCTACCACGTAAAGGCTAAAAGAATGACCCTACCTTAGGTAAGTGGGGATCCCTCATCCGGTAAGGGTTACTACCAGGATTCCATGTCAAGCTCCATGGTCTATGTCGGTTAAGGCTCTTCCCTCACATTAATGAATGAATGAATTAGGGTCTCTTAAGGGTGTACTACTTAGGATAGGTGGCGGAATGGGACATCATCTATACATTGCACAAGTAGACATTTAAGGGAGATCTTGGTGTGTCTTAGTAATGACAATGAATGAATGAGTCTTATTGGGCTAATTAATGAAAGTGTTGGTCCTTGATCATGCTAATGTGAAAGTGAGTCATAATGAATTGAATGTAAATGGTTATGTCGAATTGAATGTATGTGATGATCTTATGTCATTAATGAATGAAGTTGTTTAAATGCATGAAGCTGAATGAACGATTTATGTTGAGATGTGAATGAAGCTTGTCTTGTGTTGCCTTAAGGATCACTTGGGTGTGGTATGGAGAGGTAGTATGGGTTGACTCACCATGTCTTACTTGGGTGAGCCTTGGGATGACATTTGATGGGTGTTTTAGTTTTATGAAGTGACTTGTTGGCTTATGTGCTTATATGTCTTATGTGATTAATTGGTGAAGGTCGAGGTATGCATGGTAAGTGCACTTTGTGTGACCTTAAGGTGGTGCCTTAGTGTGGGTGATGGTATGGGACGTTGCCCATACATTGCACAAAGGTATTGCTTAAGGGTTACTTAAGGTGGAGGTCCAATGCTAGAACGTAAAGGTAAATGGGTTATGTATGTTTATGATGTAAGGTGCCTATTATGTTGATGTTCTTGAGATTTTATCAAAGTGGCATGAAAGCATAACTTCCAAACGAATGTCCTTTTTAGCATGTTTTGCATATCCTCATGCTTAGTACGCGTGTTGTACTAACCCTTTTCTTTTATTTTACTACAAGTGTAGGTTGTGGTAAATAGGAGGAGATTGTGCTTTGGAGTTGCTTGGATTGCTTTACTCTTCCAAGTCTTTGGTATGTCCTCAAGATTCGAGGACTATGTTTAGAAGTTTCTTAGTCATTGTAATAGACACTTAAGTTTCATTTCATTTGTAAAGGGTCGTGTCCCTTAGTATGTTTTAAGTTCTTGTCTAAGATTGGCTAAAGAGACTTAGTAGTTCCGCTTGCGTATTGATGTTTTCAAATGTTGATAACTCTTGAAGTCTTATGGTTTTATTGAATAAAAGTTTTAAATTCTTAGTGATTTTTATGATCTATGCG
>JAJOOO010012682.1:0-10871 GCA_029582685.1 Solanum piurae
TGAGTAGCATGATGTTCACTTCTTAGCGCTTAGGCCACTACCTAAAAGTAAGCTTTTCGCACAGGGAAGGTGGAAGAAATTCAGTCTCTCTTTTTTTTGGGGGAGAAGAGCAGTCAAAGAATGAACCAAACCAAATGATTGTTCTAGAATGGCTATTCCTCACAATTGCTCCGCAAGAGTACTATTCTACCCTTATTTAATATTTTCTTGAAGTTTTTAATTAATGAACATGAATTAATTTATTTTAATTAATTAATTTGACCAATGGACATTAGTTATTTACTTCATTTTTTTTATGTTGGTCAAATATATATTTTCAAGGCTAATGCTCCCTCGGTCAACTTTTAATTGTCATGTTTTTTTTTTAGAGTTAAATTATAAGAAGTTTGACTAAACATTTTACAATGTATTTTTTCATCATATTGATATGTAAAAAAAATTAACAATTTATTAGTTTTTGAATATCTATTTTTTTTTGCTTAAATTTCAAATTAATGTAATCTAATTTAATTTTGAAAATTAGTCAAATTGACTTCAAAAAGCACAACATCACAACCAAAATAGGATGGATGGAGTATCACTTTGCATGTAATTCAATTCATTAATGTTGTAATATCCTTAATTAATTGCCTTTGCAAAACAGTCTTACCAAATAAATTCTAATAAAATTACATTAATTATAGTAATAAATCTTATGAATATCTGGCAAGAGAGTCAACATTTTAATAATTACTGTATTTAATAACAATACTTTTGATTGCAAGTGAGAGCTATAAATAGGGCTCTTGCATTACTGATTTTTTCCATTCATCACTCATTTAGCAAATTAATCAGGCAACTATGGCTTCATCAATGGGATCTAACAGTGCTTCAATTGAGAAAAGTTACTCTGAGGATACATATGATGTAAGTTTTTCTAATAGGATCTATCTATGTAGAAAGTCCTTTTTGTTTTCATTTTATTCTCAATTCAATTATGTATGAATTTTCCTAATAATATGATTGTTTATCTTTCTTTGATATATGAAAAACAAAGAGCAACAATACCAATGATGATGGAATGGTCGTCACTTCTACTTACAAGGGGAATGATAAGATGCCGGTACGAAGTGACACTCATCCAGGTCGATCACCTTATGGGAATGTAACGTATCCCTATGTAGTTCCCTCATACTACGCTGGTAAGAAAGAAAATTCGTGTGTATATATATATATGTATTACTGAGTTCAAAAATACTTACTTTATAACTGAGTCTATTAAATATAATTATAGATATTCCCGGAATACACTTGACCGTTAATCTGCCAATATCACCTAAGGGCAAGCCAGAAGGTCAGGTTTTGGAGAATGAGGAAGCACAAGTAGGAGGGGTTGCTGCTGCAGAACCACGTCCAGCTATACGCGACGTGGCTGGTGAAGGATCATGCATATCATTTGTTGGAGGACTCATTCCATCGGCTGAAAGCACTAGTAAAGAGAAAAATCAGGTGTCTGAAAAAGAGACTCGTCCCTCGAAGAACCAGCCATGAAGAGGAGCTGATGCTGGAGTAGTAACGGTGAAAAAGTACCGAGAAAGAATGATGAAGTTCATTTATTCATCAAAACTAGAACAATTTTAATTTGATATTTTGTGTGTTTTTATGTGTTGGACTATGGATCGAACAATTACCGTACTTTGAAGTTTTAGTTATATTATGTTTTTATGGATATTTTTTAGTGTTTATTTTATTATAGCCGTAGTTGTTTTTGTTTTTCTGTTTTTCTTTCAATATAACATATATATATTCCTTGTTATAATTACTAGCGCACAAGGCAATGCGCACTATATGCAGGAAGTGATTGGTTCAAGAATGGGCACACGTACGGGACAAACTCAAGGTTACCTTACAAGGATATGATCAAGATGTGCACACGAGACAACATAACCTCAAGCTGAAAAAGCATCATCGAAGATATTACAAACAATCTGAAGAATGCAGATCCAGATTATTACATTGCTATATATATAGGACACTTTCTCACCTTGTGTATATCCTCATAGCGTTGTGTAGATTATTTTGTACAGATCATTAATTGAGTTGTTTGGAGGTTTGGTCATTGTCCCGTACTCTTTTTTATGTTACAATTGATGCACGGGCTCAACAATATGATTTTCTACTTTAACTCAAAGAATTTTAGTAAAGAAATATTACATGTGAGGTACAAAATTATATTTTTTGTATCATGACTGTAGATATAATTATATATAAATTATTGAGTGTTAGGAGGCTAAGTAATCACTTCTTCTCAATATAATCATTCTCAACTCAAAAGTGTTTTTTTATTTTTTTCCTTGATCATAACTCCATAAGTGAACCAAGCATTATGTCCCATTCCTTTGAGATTACATATCAAGTAAGAACTTTAATTCTGAGTGTTAATAGGAATAGGGTTGCCGCTACAAGTTCCCAATGATTAGATGTAGCGGTGTCATACAAGACCTGCAGGTCACATGCAGTACTGTAATTGATTTGATTACGAATCCCTTTTATAATTACGCGGTGAACAAGTGGTGTTACAAAGGGTTTGGGTCTACCCCCGTACGTTTGCAATGAAGTTATTTAGACACCTGCTGGCCTCCGTGCTATAGAAGTACGGAGACGTAATGTGTATGAGGTTGGAGGACTCACTTTATCAGCTGGAAGTGATTGGTGTATTCAAAATGGCTTTGGGCACACTGACAACCTCATTCAAGTTGAAGAATGCAGATTGTAGTGGTTGATTTACCATGATGTTGAGAGAAAATAATATATACTTAAATAAATAACATATTTCAATTATGAAGTAATTTAGTGTTGATCGAATAATTACTTTACTGGGTTGAAACCTGTGTAAACATCAGATTTTAATAAATATTACATTGAATTTTTTTCCCCTTGTTACTTATAATTAGAATTCAGTTTTCCTTTACTATTTTTTCAGTTATGAATTAGAATATTACAAGAAAGATAAATATATTAACCGTGAAATAACCTGATAGTGTTAAAAAAGTTGTACATCGACAATGCGCAAAACTTAAACTAGCTCTAAGTAATCTTTATTGAATCTGAAGTTAAGTACTTTCACAATATGAATTACCAAATCTATAGGCTATGTCAATAGTCATCGCCTTGTCTGACTTCCGTCTTCCATTAGCATTCCCTACTCGTAAGATATACTATACAAAATAACCAGATCCCCTCACTCGAGTTCTTTGCATTGAGCTCGCTTGGTTCGTCTGTTCATCGGAAAGATAATAACCAGCCAAGAATCAATGCTATACCAGGTATAACATTAATTCTTTTTTTTCATATTATTTTTTTAACCAAAAAAAATATTTTTGTTTTATTATTACAGACATATATTATAATAATTTTTATATTCAAATATTCTTATCAGTTTACACGTAATTGAATTCATTAATAATTATGTTATAATGCTTAATTAATTGCTTCTAGAAAACAATTTTAACAAAATATATATTTTAGTAAAATTACATTAATTATAGCAATAAATCTTATGAATATTTGGTAGGACAGTCAACTTTTTAATAATTACTACATTTAATAACAATACTTTAAATTGAAAGTGAGAGCTATAAATAGAACGCTCTTCATTATTGATTTTTCCCATCCTATCACTAAATCTTGCTTCTTAAGTCTCAAATTGACTTTAAGCAGCTATGGCTTCATCAAGAGGATCTAACTATAGTGATTCATTTGAGAAAAGTTTCTCTAAGTATATAAATGATGTAAGTTTTTCTATTTTGATTATCTATCTATATAGAAAGTTCTCTTTGTTTTCATTTTATTCTCAATTCTCAACTCAAATATGTACGAGTTTTCCTAATACGATTGTTTATCTTTCTTTGATATATGAAAAACAAGAACTATGATATCGAAGATGATGGAATGCTCGTCACAGTTACTTACAAGGGGAATAATCAGATGCCAATGGGAAATGACACTCGCCTAGGTCAATCCAGCTTTTCTAGGAATATGATGAATCCCCATCTAAATTCATCATACCGTGGTAAGAAAGAAAATGCACATATATATTATTGAGTTTCAAATACTTATTTATAACTGAGTCTTTAAAATATAATTGTAAATAGTATCGATATACGTTTGACAGTTGACCTACACATACCACCAAAGGACGAGCCAAAAGATCAGGTTTTGGAGAACGAGGAAGCACAAGTAGTAGGAGAGGCTGCTGTTGCATCTGCAGAACCACGTCCATCTATACGCTACGTGACTGGTGAAGGATCATGCATATCATTGGTTGGAGGACTCATTCCATCGGCTGAAAGCACTAGCAAAGAGAAAAATTAGGTGCCTGGAAAAAAGACTCATCCCTTGAAGAACCAGCCATGAAGCGATCGAGGCTGCTGCAGGAGTAGTAACGGTGATAAAGACCGAGGAAGATCGTTGATGATGATTATTGATTAATCAAAATTTGAACAATTTAATTTGATGTTTTGTGTTTTGGACTATGGATCGAACAATTGCCGTACTTTGAAGCTTTTGTTATATTTTGTAATGTTTATTTTATTTTAGTCGTAGTTGTTTTTATTTTTCTCTCTTTGTTTCAGTATAACATATATATATTCCTTGTTATAATTACTGGCGCACAAGGCTATGCGCACTATATATATATATACAGGAAGTGATCACTGGTTCAAAAATGGGCACACGGGACAACCTCAAGCTTACCACGATATGATAAAGATGGGAACACGAGACAACATAACCTCAAGCTGAAAATGATGATCGGAGATATTACAAACAATATGAAGAATGCAGATGTGGACTATATTTCTATAAGGATGCTAATCAAGTAGTGCATTTCATGGCTAAACTTGCATCTACAAATTAATGGAGATATAACATGTTCTTCTACTTTTTTGAACTTGACAAAATGTGACTACTAGTATTGGGAGGAGATTTGTAGTACTGACTTCTTCACACCTTGTGTATTATCATTAGTCATTGTGTTGTTTGGAGGTTTGGTCATTGTCCCAACTCCCATCCTCTTTTTGTATGTTAATTATATGGATGAAAAACAAATGAGGGTTCAACAATATGATTTTATAGTTTTAACTAAAGTATTTTAATAAAGAAATTGTGTACAAATACATGTCATGTACTATAGCATCATGTACAAAATTATATTCTATGTATTCTGACTATAGTACTTATAATTATATATACAAATTTGAGTGTTATGAAACTAAGTACTAACTTCTTTGACGCAAATTTGTTTTATTCATTATCTCTCTTTTGTAATCTCGTGAAACATATTACACAGACAAACATGGTAATTGGGTGGTAGGCTTCATGGGAAACATATTTGAAGCAACAAATATCATTTCTGAACTATTAGCGCTGCAAAAAGGTTTAACTATTGCACTAACCTACAGTTTAACGCCACTTAAAATTAATGTAGACTGTCAGGATATCCTTCACTGTCTAGCAAATGATCATTCATTCTACTTTAATATTTTGGCTGATTGCAGGGAACTTCTACTTAAACTTGGAAACCCTCCGGTGCAACATAAATATATATGTTGACATCCCGTGAGAGGGCGCAACGTCAGGTGACTCACCAAAAAATAGTAATTCATTTTAAAAAGAGTTAAAAGAATTTTAAAGGGGAAAGGGAGTCGCCACCTAATTTTAGGAAAACTAGAAAACCAATTAATAAATTAACTTTAAAAAAATGTCTACGAAACCAATTGATTCTAGGTAAGGGGTTCAAGTTATTCCGAAGGAAAGGGATTAGGCATTCTTCGAAATCCACAAATGTGAGTTCCGACTGAATTCATTTTTTTTTTCAAATTAAGGAGGAGAATAAAATAATGTACAAGTATAATAAACATGCAATATACACAAGTAATATGATAAAACAATAATATAGAAATCGGCCTAAATTTGCCTATCGTCAATAATATACAATAATGAATAAGAGTATAATTCGAACCTAATTCGAATAACTTCGATGGGAAGCATTTCCGGGTACTTGTAAAGACACTTAGTAAAAGTGTTAGTAATAAATTAACATGAATAAAAATAAATGAATCAAATAATAATTTAAAACTAAAAGTCCATCTTATTAACATGGAAAGCCTTGGAAATCGACGATAATTTCTTCATCGGCCAAATTTAACTTATAACAAATATACAAAACTAATAAAATAAAATATAGTGCAACAATCAACAAACAGTAATCAACCCAAGTAATTGCAATTTTATTAGAAAGATGCATGAACTCGAAGAGTATAAAATTTTGAACAAATTAAAGCAATTAACTTGTAAATAAAACAAACATGAATATACGTTCATCATTGAAATGGTGAATAAAAGATAATAATAAACACAAACCACATCTATTATTAATGATAACTAGCCAAACATAATACTAATAATGACGAATAATAAAAATAAAATAAAAATGTTAACAATCTGTGCAAAACGAACTAACAAACAAAAATAGCTAAAATGATGATAACATAATAAATAAAATAGATTAAGATAATAAAGAATAAAGTTGCACAAAATAAATGTAGCCAACCAAATTTACAACCCTATAGTTATAAATTTAAAAATAATAAATAGTAACAAGTGTTTTCATGAAGTTCAAAGACTTCCGCCTAACAAAGAAAATAAAGGAAGGACCATAAAAACTGGAAACAATGGTGGCCGGAGTTTGAACCCCTCCGACCAGATGTAAAACGTTAAAGAACAAACAAAATAAAATAGCAAAATAATAAAATATAGAGACTACCGTCTGATCGAGTTGGTTGTCACAGCTAGTGGATCATCGGTGTAATGGAGCTTGAAGCTCGTTGGTTGTCTTGTTGTTTCGAGCTCAACGAAGTTGTTGTTGCTGTCCTTCGTCGTTCTAGCGTGGTCACGATCTGTGGTGTGGTGCCTGAAAGCAAAACAAAATGGTAAAGGGGAGGGGAGGGGACTGGTTCGCATCATTATTTTCCTCAGCGGTGGAGTTTCGAGCTCTCCGGTGACCTGCAAAAATAAACATAAACTCGAAAAGGGGAAAGAGGAAGGGGTTGGTCCGTTGCTGGAAACGAGGAAGGAAAAATGGGGGGTTTTGGAGGTCGATTTCTAGTTGTTTGGAGGTGGTTGTTTGGTGTGTTGTCCACTGGTCAATGACAAGGAAAACATAGGGGTTTTGGGTGGTGTTTGGAGCGGCTGTTCGGAGGTTGGCGCTTTGCTGGTTGTTCGCCGAGATGGGGACTGGTGTTTCGCTGGTTCTTGAAGTTCACCGGAGCTCAAACCTCGCCGTGGTGAGTTGTTTCTAGTTTGCTGGTTGTTGTTGGTCGAAAAACATAGAAAAATGGGGTTGTTTTGGTCTGTTGTTCGCTGGAGAAAGAAGAAGATTAGCTTTGGGGTTTTGGCTTTGGTTTGGTGACTTTTCACCGAAAAAAATCGGAAAGGAGACAAGTCAGAGCAACTGGGGTCTTTTGGGTGGTGGTGGCTCGTCGGAAAATGCTCCGGCGAGAGTGGTGGCCGGAAAAGGTAATGAACAGTAAAGAAACCCCAAAAGTATAGAGACTACCGTCTGATCGAGTTGGTTGTCACAGCTAGTGGATCATCGGTGTAATGGAGCTTGAAGCTCGTTGGTTGTCTTGTTGTTTCGAGCTCAACGAAGTTGTTGTTGCTGTCCTTCATCGTTCTGGCGTGGTCACGATCTGTAGTGTGGTGCCTGAAAGCAAAACAAAATGGTAAAGGGGAGGGGAGGGGACTGGTTCGCATCATTATTTTCTCCAGCAGTGGAGTTTCGAGCTTTTTGGTGACCTGCAAAAATAAACATAAACTCGAAAAGGGGAAAGAGGAAGGGGTTGGTCCGTTGCTGGAAACGAGGAAGGAAAAATGGGGGGTTTTGGAGGTCGATTTCTAGTTGTTTGGAGGTGGTTGTTTGGTGTGCTATTCACTGGTCAATGACAAGGAAAACAGAGGGGTTTTGGGTGGTGTTTGGAGCGGCTGTTCGGAGGTTGGCGCTTTGCTGGTTGTTCGCCGAGATGGGGACTGGTGTTTCGCTGGTTCTTGGAGTTCACCGGAGCTCAAACCTCGCCGTGGTGGGTTGTTTCTAGTTTGCTGGTTGTTGTTGGTCGAAAAACATAGAAAAATGAGGTTCTTTTGGTCTGCTGTTCGCTGGAGAAAGAAGAAGATTAGCTTTGGGGTTTTGGCGACTTTTACCCGGAAAAATCAGAAAGGGGACAAGTCAGAGCAACTGGGGTCTTTTGGGTGGTGGTGGCTCGTCGGAAAATGCTCCGGCGAGAGTGGTGGCCGGAAAAGGTAATGAACAGTAAAGAAACCCCAAAAATCTGCAAATATCCACCACCCCCACAAACTATTTTTTTTATATAAAGAGTTGAAAATTACAATAACATTATTTTAAAATGGTGGGCCAAAATTACCGGTCAATAAAATATATGTATATGAAATATTATCTACATCAGAATGAATTTTTGGATTGTGCAAAATATCAATATAAATATTAACAAATGTAACAGATAAAATGAATATTAAAAAATGTAACGAATGTAACCAATGACATGTAAAAAATACAATTTAACAGAAATAATGATTTTATAAAAAATGAACAAATATTTAAACATATTCAACTGGTTGTGACAAAATAATATAAACAAAATTAATCGATAAAAATCCTAATATTTAGATAGTAAGGACAATTATCAACAAATTGTATTAAAATTGCAAAACATGTATTTTGAACTATTTTAAAAAATAAATACTTAAAAGTATAAACTTTAAAAAATATCAGACCAAAATTTGGTGTCAACAATATAGAGGGAAAAAAATTAAGTGGCAAATACCTTGACTAAGAAGGGGTCTAGATTGAAGGAAGCTAACTCCCTCGTACTTTGGACGCCTCTTCCGTTGATTGTTTCTAGTAGAATAGAAGCAGACAAAGTAGGAACTCTTTATGTTAGGTTTTAAAAAGTCGTCTTCTATTATAAAAGGTATTGATGTGTATAATGTAATCCCAATCCCTTTCTCAAACGTTACTAGCCATACTCGACCATTTACTTATACTAATGCATATTAAATTATAATATATCATCTTGTTTACCAAAAAAATAAAATCTCGTGATGAAAACTTTTGAAGGTGAAAATCCTTGTACTTCTCTCTATATCAAAAGAGTAACCAACCAATTATAAATTGTAGTACTGAATTATTCTCTTTGAGCCACTTTACTTTTAATATTTTTTTATTTACATACCACTTGAGAAATTATGTGTTTTGATTATCATATTTTTATTTATTATTTTTAATAATTAAATATTAATCTCTTTTTAATAAATAAAAAGAGAATTAATCTAGGTAATCATAATATTTGAGTATGTGTGTTTTCTATGTTAATAATTAGTCAATGTTTATTACTTTTTTATTAAAGATAAAATGTAAATTATATACTCAATTATTTTCTCTTTTTCATATTATTTGACTCGTATTGACCTTATATATCCTTAAAAAAATGTATATAAATGTATCTTTTATTAAAACTAATTCCTTATTAATGATGCCGCACGCCTTAAAACTCTAATTTGATTCAATTTTACATATTATCAAATTCAATTTATTAGTTTTTGATTGGCGAACAGGCTATTTAAATGGGAGACTATAACAGACACTTTGTTTTATTCCTATACAATGCTTACTAGTTGATATATATCATTATATCATTTTATTGAACTGCTATAATAACTTAAAGGTATCTAATATCAAACTCGTGCAGGCATGAATCCAACCCGGCCTTCTATTCCGGTGAACAATGTTCCACTGATTAGGTGGGGACAGGATTCGAACCTGCAATCTTCAGGTCATGAGCCTGATGAGTTGACCAATTTCTCTACCCCGCTTCTTCCCCTTCTCTTTCGAACTCCAAAAATCAAGGTTCGACTTGCATGTGTTAAGCATATAGTCTGAGTAGCATGATGTTCACTTCTTAGCGCTTAGGCCACTACCTAAAAGTAAGCTTTTCGCACAGGGAAGGTGGAAGAAATTCAGTCTCTCTTTTTTTTGGGGGAGAAGAGCAGTCAAAGAATGAACCAAACCAAATGATTGTTCTAGAATGGCTATTCCTCACAATTGCTCCGCAAGAGTACTATTCTACCCTTATTTAATATTTTCTTGAAGTTTTTAATTAATGAACATGAATTAATTTATTTTAATTAATTAATTTGACCAATGGACATTAGTTATTTACTTCATTTTTTTTATGTTGGTCAAATATATATTTTCAAGGCTAATGCTCCCTCGGTCAACTTTTAATTGTCATGTTTTTTTTTTAGAGTTAAATTATAAGAAGTTTGACTAAACATTTTACAATGTATTTTTTCATCATATTGATATGTAAAAAAAATTAACAATTTATTAGTTTTTGAATATCTATTTTTTTTTGCTTAAATTTCAAATTAATGTAATCTAATTTAATTTTGAAAATTAGTCAAATTGACTTCAAAAAGCACAACATCACAACCAAAATAGGATGGATGGAGTATCACTTTGCATGTAATTCAATTCATTAATGTTGTAATATCCTTAATTAATTGCCTTTGCAAAACAGTCTTACCAAATAAATTCTAATAAAATTACATTAATTATAGTAATAAATCTTATGAATATCTGGCAAGAGAGTCAACATTTTAATAATTACTGTATTTAATAACAATACTTTTGATTGCAAGTGAGAGCTATAAATAGGGCTCTTGCATTACTGATTTTTTCCATTCATCACTCATTTAGCAAATTAATCAGGCAACTATGGCTTCATCAATGGGATCTAACAGTGCTTCAATTGAGA
>JAJOOO010012683.1:0-11751 GCA_029582685.1 Solanum piurae
AAAAAAGAATAATGCAAAACCTTTCAAGATGATCTCCAAATATTAAATATGCACGTTAATCATATAAGTAATTATGTAAAAACATTAATTATCTAAAATAATATAAAGCCGTATGACTATAATTTACACTAAACTAAATTAATAAAATAGTTTTAAATTTTTATTTTTTTTTTAAAAATGCAAAATCTTTCAAGATGATTTCCAATTATTAATAATGCACGTTAATTATATAAGTAATTATAAACCAATTATTATCTAAAATATTATAAAGCCGACTAAATCGCTTTAAGAATCTTGAAAAATATTTAAATTTTATAAATTAATTATTCCAAATCATTTGAAATCTAAGAAGCTCGAGAATTAATTCCAATCGGGGAGGGTCAAAATTGGGTGTCAACAAGTGGATCCACTTAGTTGAGGATGTCTTACACTCCTGCAAGGTATATGACAGTTCTGACACCGTGGGCGAGACGTTGTATCATCACATAGCTCATATTGATGGTTGTAGGTTAGAGAATCTCTCAAATAAGAGTTATTATTGTATTTTTACATACAATCGAGTTATTATCTACTGTTTTAAAAGCGTTTCATATATTGCATTTTTTATTGTTACTTTATTCTTGAGTATCTTGAGTTGATCATCTTTGAGTTGAGTTTCTTGAGTTGAGTATCTTGAGTCGAGTTTCTTGAGTTGAGCATCTTTGAGTTGAGTATCTTGAGTTGAGTATCTTATCCTTGAGTGGAGTATTCTATCATTGAGGGGAGTTTGAGTTGAGTGGGTTTGAGAAGAGATAAGTACGTTTCTATTCTATCAGTTCAAGCTTATGTATATGCATTAGAATTCCTCTTACATGCTCGTACATTCAATGTACTGATACCATTTGTCTAGCATCGTTTAATGATGCAGATACAGGAAACCAGGGTCATCAATAGGCACTTTATTGATACCACTTGCAGTTTGAGTTAGCTTTGGTAAGTCTCCTTACTTCCGGAGGATTCCATTTACTTTCAGTTTTGTTAGAATATCGGTTTATAGGCTTCATAGATGGACAATAGAGTTTGAGAAGTTTGTTTCATTTTATTTTGTTAAATGTTTCAAAGAGTTGAGTTGCCTATTTCTGTCTAGTTGAATATTCTATTATATTCAGTGTTAATCATTTGAGTTAAATCTTTATATTTGAGTTCATCTTATGTTGAGTACTAAGTCTTTCGTTGAAAGTTGAGCCAGACCAAGGGTTCGCTTGGGGCCAACAATGGTTCTCGAGTGCCAGTCGCGTCTAGGGTGTAGCTCGGGGCGTGACATGTAACTATTCTAAGAAAATGGCAGAAACCAGGATATAATTAACAGTGTACTCATGATGTAATAATGGCCTGGTCGGTCATTTTTAGAAATTTTCGTAAAACTATCATTTTATCCCTCATGATATTGACCCCGAATCAATTCTGAAATTGGATTCGAGTTTTGAGTTAAAAGTTGTGAATTATGAGAATTTTGGAAATTTGAAAGGCTAAAGTTGTTAAACATTGATTTTTGAGTCTTTTGGAGTTTTAAGTGTCGAAATGAAATTTCATTGATTCCATCAGTTTCAAAATGTGGAAATTGGTCCATGAGAGTTTTTTATTTATGATTCAGAGTCTTTTTGAGGATTTGAGGTCCAAAGTTGTAAATTATTGAGATTTTAGCCTTTGGGTTGACTTTAGTTAGCATTCGGGGTTTGGATGATCAGAATAAATTTTCGACAGTTCTATTGGATTCGGGGGATGAATTTAGGCCAGAGGTCTTTGTTGAATTTTTAGAGGTTCCGAACATGATTTAGCCTTTTAATTTTAGGTGTTATGATTAGTTTCTTGTGACTTACACAAGACTCGGGTCAAGGAGACCTCGGGTGCATGTTTAAATAATTCCATTGTGTCAGGAACATTGATTATAGTCGAATAACATATATGATTTGTGTGTATGGGGTTCTGAACAAATATCGAGGGTCATTTCAATGATTTAAGAGTTGACTGATTTTCTTGATATCTGGTGTGTCTCACTTTCGCGAAGGGTACCTCGCGTTCACGAGGTTTGTGTTAGCGAGACCCTAGTTGTGAAAGTGAAGGGTCTTTGTTGGTGCAGATCGTGAAAGCGAGCCTTTTTCGCGAAAGCGAGACCCCCCACTATAAGCGGGGTTCGCTTAAGCGACATCGAGAGGGTTTTTGGCCTGCCATTTGATAGTTTTACCCCATTTTTTCCCGTTTTGAATTTTGGAAAACCCTTGGAGGAGATTTTAAAGAGACTTTTCGAGGTGATGCAATTGGGTTAAGTCTTTACAACCCTAGAACATCAATTCCCTTTAATCATTTGTGGATTTTTACATCAATTGGGTAAGTATATGTAACCCTAAAACTTTGAATTGTGTTATTATTCCGATTTTGATTTCCTAATTATGAAATTATTATATTGTATATATTGAGATCCTTGAGTTGTCGTTCATGCTTATATCTTCACATGAATCCTAGTTGATGAGATTTTGATGAAAACCTTTGTGCAATTATTTTCCTTGCATTGATTTTAGAATTTAGATAGAGTCAAAGAGAAATTTTAAAGAATCATTGAGAAGAGTTTTAAGAGAACTTTAATGATCCCAATTTTTTATTTTTTTTTATTTAGAAAGAAATATTATTTCAAGAAAAGCATAAAGAGTTTTGAGAAGTATTTCAGACAGATTAAATACATGAGTTCGATTACCCCTTAAAGAGGGCTTTTGAGTATTAACTCAACCTAGTGAGTATTTTATATCATCATATTGTTATATTTTTGGGAGCAGTATTGAGCACCGAGTTGGTTGAGAGTTCAGATAACCCATAGCCTCATAAACTACGACGCCTATCTTCAATCAATAGAGGCTTCATGGATAGTCAAAGTTAGTGAGTTAGTTCAGTCTTTTGTATTCAGAAGTTTTAAACATTGTTATCATTATTTATATTCAAATTTATTTCAGACTTTTGCACGAGATATGTTTAAATGATTAAAATGTCCATCTCATAAGGCTTCTGCATGTATGTATAGTTTTCCGCTCAGTAGTCAACCAGATCAAGGGTTCGCTTGGGACCAACAACGGTTCCGAGTATCGTGCATGTCCTGGGTGTAGGCTCGGAACGTGACAAGTAGTTAACATCGAGTTGGACTAGGGTCAGTCTACCCAAGTCCCAGAATTATGTGTCACCGTAGGTCTATGTAGTCCCTATGAACGCATGCTTTCAGTTTAGTGGTACCACGTTAGATCAAATTAGTCTTTATACCCGGACAAGGTATATTGAGTCCTTTTTTTTGTAGGGATTATACATTGAACTCCATGTTTAGATCACATGGTTATATGTCGGTTAATAGTATCTCCCACATATTAGTTTCAGTTATTAATGCATTGAGCTTGTACTACTTGGTCGTTGCATTCAAATTATATATTTTAGTTTTGTATTCAGTCCAACATTTCATATTGAGCATGTTCAACATATTAGTATAGTGCATGTCTCACATATTCAGTACATTCAAAGTACTGACTGCATACCTTCCCGCGCTATATTATTTTAAAATATAGGTTCAGACGCTCAACATCCTACTTGCGGTTAGTATGATCTCCGATCATCTTAGCAGCAGAGTTGGTGAGTCCTCATATTTCGAGGCAACCCTTATGTTTATTTCAGTTGCTTATTTCTTTCTGGGGTTTATCCCAACAACTGGTCCTCATGTTTAAACAAAGTATTTTCTAGAAAAAGACTACAAATTATTATGTTTAAATCAAACATAAAAAATATACTAAGTGGCAATAGCAATCGGTCTTCCACAACCATTATTATGTATATGATGTATGAGGACACAGAAAAGAAAAAGAAAAAAAAGAGCAGATTAAATATTCTAAACTGTTTCTGAAATTGAACATGAGATTGTAATGGTAAGTCATAAGTGTTTTAAACATTACATATCAACTAAAATTACAAAGTCATTTGTTCTAATATATAAACCATCAGGCTATATCAGTCTTCCCACAAGAGGGAAATAAGAGAAAAAAAACCCCAAACAGACCATCCTCTCCTGCTTTTTCCACCTTGGCTAATCACCAAGAATCTGTGTTTTTTAGTAAGATACCAATTTCCATCAATACAAATTTCATTCTCAATATCTATTGCGTCTCTTTGTCCCAACGGTTTGATTAGAAGTACCAACGGTTTGATTAGAAGTACCCGCTTGTGCAGACACTGCAACATAGAAATAAAATAAAATTAGAGTGAAATTATGAAAATTAGAACATATTCATTCATAAACTAAAGAATACACACCTGACTCAATGATAATAAAAAGCTTGTGCTTCCAGCCAAATGATTTCCATTGATAAGACAAGTGAATTGTAGAATGAAGGTCAAACCTGTGCCCCAATGCTGGCCAAAATAGGGCATATCTGATTCCTTGCGCAATGCTGATCAACACACCTGGACATGTAGTGATATTATCAAGTCCAAATAACTTTGAACCTGTCAAAGTCACTGGCATGCCTACAGAAGAGAACATTGGTGCCTTTATGAAGCACTTAGGAGGACTCCCATTCGATAAGTTGTTAGCCTCAGGAGTATTGATTTCTAGAAATTGACATTCAATGGAATCAGTCAGCGTTGTGGTAAACCAAGGGACGGGTGTAGGGGTCATCCAAACAAAATGGTGCTCATCAGACAGGTCCCATGAATGCATCCATCTTGAATCATCATCCACCTGCTGACCATCAGCCACCCCATCAGCCACCTGCAGACCATCAGCCACATGGGCTGCTTGTTGAAGCGGAGGAGCATCTACTGGGGCTGGTTGTTGAAAGTCCATAGGAAGGTCATCGAAAACCCCCAAAGGAAGAGGATCGATAGGACGCATAGCTATGAAAACAATCAAAGATATTAATAAAGACTAGTATTGATGAATAAAAACAGTTAAACTAAGAATTACGTTTTACCTTCAACAAGCAAATAGGATTTTGCTTGCTCCAACTTCCCGATCATTTCAAACAGGTCAGATTGACCGGTACTCCTTTGTTTTAGTGTGTTTATCATTTCATCAATCTGAAACTTTAATTGTTCCATAGATAATCTAGGAAAGGAAAAAAAGATGGAAGGATACAAACTAGTCAATTTAGGATCTTTGGTCATTCTAAAATCAAAAAAGTATGTTCATGTTGGTAATAGACAGAAATAGAATGCTTCATTATCATATTGCAAACAGTAACTCATAACTACATCATATAACTGGAACCTCAGCTGATACAAACTCAGATCCCATCAATGAAACAGTATCATTTGAGCATGCTCACACTGTTCCGATCCCTAATGTAGAAGATAATCCAGATCCTAACTGTGCTGGGTTAAACTTGTGAAGAAGGAAACGGAAAAGGAAACCAACAAGTGGAAAGCTGCCCTAATTGTGTACGTTGTGGGTGATACTCCAGGGTATAATTTCATGTCTAAATACATAGCCCAAAACTGGAATAAAGTCTCTTAGCCTGATATCTTTTATCATGAAGATGGGTATTATGTAGTTAGATTTAAATCAATGGGCGATCCTAAAGAAATCTTACATGCGGGGCCCTATAGTATCAATAATAGGCCTTCAATCTTGAAGCAATGGGATCCAAATTTTGATTTCAACAAAGAGTTCCTAACGGAGATCCCATTATGGGTGACATTCCCGAGTCTGCCGATGAGTTGCTGGAGCTGTGACTCACTTAGTCATATAGCTAGTGCTATTGGAATACCCAAGTATGTGGACAATGTACAGCTAGAAAAACCAGAATATCTTTTGCCAGAATGCTCATAGAGGTGAATGTGACCAAACCATTACCTGAAGAAATCACTGTGATGGATCCATCTGGGAGAATTTTTCAACAAGCAGTTGAATTTGAATGGAAACCTTAGTATTACAGCGAATGCTTACTGATTGGGCATAATTGTACTAAGCAAAGATTCAGAGACAACACCCACAAGAGGACCAACCAACCTGCAATGAAGCAGCCTATGGGGAAAAAGAGACCTACCAAAGTGAATACAACTTGTTTGATTATTGTGACCAAACAAGGAAATTCCATAAACAAATATTCCTTTAAATTTTTCAATATACTGCTGGGCTCAAGTACTGCATATTGACAAAATGAAAAATATATGGTTGAAATTGAAATCACTCATACAAAGATTAAAGATCCTTAATGAAACAGACTTCAAAGGAGTGAACCAAGCTAGAGAGAATCTGAAGGAAATCCAAAGCAAGAGCAGCGCCAATTACTCAGATAACCTAGCTAGATTGAAAAGCGATACTATCCAACAACTGGAGAAATGAAGTCTAATTGAAGAAAGCATAATCCAACAAAAAGCAAGAGCTACCTGGATAAAGCTTGGAGATTCCAATACTAGTTACTTCTAAGCTGTTATGAAATAAAGGAGACAACAAAAACAAATCAAAGAGATCAATGCAACTGCAGGAGGAAAGTTGGTAGATGTTGAGGCTATCAAGGAGGAAATCATGGCTTTCTATAAATCACTCATGGGAACTGCTCTTCCAAGTGTAGTAGCAGTGAACAAAAAAGTTATGAAGGAAGGTCCAAAACTGAATCATGCTCAACAACTCATTCTAAAAGAGCCAGTCTCAGACAAAGAGATCACTAAACTCAATTGGAGATGATAAAGCCCCGGGAGTTGATGGATATAATGCCCTATTCTTCAAAAGGAATTGGCAGATTACTAATCATGAGGTTACAAAAGCAATTAAACAGTTCTTCACTTCAGGGAAAATATACAAGGCTATCAATTGTACTGCAACAATAAAATGAAAGAAAAAACAGACTGTGTTATATTCATGCTGAAATTGTAATTTGTCACTCGGTAATCAATGATATCTATTATTTACCAAAAAAAAAAGCAATGTAACAAAAGTGATGAGTTTGACAAGGCAGCAGCTAATAGTGATATCAAACAGAGAAAAATGCAGGAACAGTATCCACGACTATTCATGCCATATAATCTGCAAAGAGCGTGGAAAAGAAAACAAAGGCTACCTTCAGCTTCTCTCGCTTGACAATTCTTTTGGATAACAGCCGTAATTGCTCCAATTCAACCTGCACAGCCCACAGGAGGATTTGACAGGATTAGGATCTTTGGCCATTCTAAAAGCAAAAGTATGTTCATGCTAGTAATAGACAGAAATAGAATGCTTCAATATCATATTGCGAACAGTAACTCATAACTGCAGCATATGATGAAAATAGAATGTCAACAACAGCATATAACCTAGCAGGAGTGAAGGATGAAATGAGGCAGAGACTATTGGAGTTGACGGGCTTTGAGCTAGGCAAGTTTCCTATGAGGTACTTGGGGCATCCACTGTCGCCAAGGAAGTGGACTAAAATAGAATGTCAACAACTATGTACAAGGAACACTAAAAAGATCAGAGCAGTCTCAACTAGACACCTTTCCTGCATAAACTGAAGTCGAGAATGCAAGATTGGTATGTAAATGATCACTATTGTTTGACTGGAAATGGCCACTACTTGATAGCACTGGGGTACATGCATATGTTGGGTACTGCACCTACGGAAGATAATGCAGGGCTTATATGGAACAGAATCACAGTACCAAAGCACAGGTCCATCCTCTGGCGACTTCACAAGATGGGATTGGATAGGGGCAACCAAACATGTAAAAGTAATATGGCGGAGAATACAGAGCACCTATTCTCACAGTGTGTATTGATCATGGAGGTTTGAAATGCAATGAAGATATGGACTGGAACCAGATTGCATACTCAAGGGGTTCAACTCATGCTCAAACGCACTGGACTAGATTCAGGGAACAATGTGTATGGAGTGCCTGTAATTTATTATATTTGGCAAGCTAGGAATCATAAAATCGGTCCCTATGACCTGCAGGTTTATAATTCAACAAGTAAAGCATGTAATTAAGGATAGGATAGACATGTTCAGGGAATCAAAAAGGGGGCAGAAAGAATATAGATTTAATTCAGCAACTCTGCAGTTCATTGCCAAAAAAAATAATCATGACCCAATTCAACTACTTAAACATCAATAGATAATTTGCCCAGTAAATTGTTGAATTCAAAAATTCAACTACTTAAACATCAATGGGTAATTTACCCAGTAAATTGTTGAATTCAAAAATTCAACTACTTAAACATCAATGGGTAATTTACCCAGTAAATTGTTGAATTCAAAAATTCAACTACTTAAACATCAATGGGTAATTTACCCAGTAAATTGTTGAATTCAAAAATTCAACTACTTAAACATCAATGGGTAATTTACCCAGTATATTATTGAATTCAAAAGTTCTAGCATGCTACTTGAGCTAACCCTGCACCCTACATCACACAAAGTTAACTTGTTCACAAAGACACCCTGTAAAAGGAAGGAGCACATGGTTAAGTATTATTACGCACTCACTCATTGCTAATTGTTTTTACACAGAACTCAGGTGGTATTGAAGATCGAGGACTTCATTAACTAGAGAGTGTGATCGGGTGAACCCCACATTGCTTCGAACTATTGATTTGCTATGGTTAATTTAGTTTCTTTAAAAACTTTTAGAGTCACTCCATTTGTCATTCCTTTGATTTGAGTCATGATTAGTCTTTTGTATTGTAGTCAAGTGACTAGTTTGGAACTTCTTTTTCATAATTTGGAGATGAATTGGTTTTATTGCGTGACAATTAGATCATTGATGGATATTATGTTGTGGCTTATAGTTGGTATAGTTGTGTTGTGAATTTCTGAGACAGAAAAAGTTCAAGATAGGCCGCCTAAAAACAAAAGAAACTCTGCCCGATTTTCTGTAGAATTATGTTAAAGCTTGCTTTGGGATTCTTTCCCCTTAGCGCCGGTCACAGACCTAATTTGGATCGTGACATGATATCATACCTGCCTCTCCCGAAAAAACCTTAATCTCGTAAACCGTACTCATCATCTTCTCTGCTACTTCGTTTGGGTTGCATTGTTTAATTTTGAATCTTTTTTGGGTTGCCTTTTTCCACAGTCAGATTAACTATTTTTATTGCTTTCTCTTTGAAATACATAAAAGAAAATGTTAATAACCTTGCTGCCTCAATATGACGAAGTTAATTTGTTGATTTTAGTTAAAGGGCAAATACATAAAACAATATTCAATTGTCAATTTGATTTTTATTTATTTGTTATTGTGTATCTACAATTACTGTTGTTGTTCTTATGCTCCTTCCAATCAACATGCGATGCTATTGAAAGAAATCAAATTACATGTTGAATTACCCGGCCCTCACAATTAAATTGAACAAAATTCTGCTCAATATAACAAATAACAATACTCATAGGTAGGTGGGATTTGCAGAGGGTAAAGTGTACGCAAAATTTATGTCCATTACAAAACATATGAATTTCAATAGGAAATCAGACAGAGTTGAACACGCACGAAACAAAGTAATTGTCTGAGATAACTTCACTCATTTTACCTGCAAAAGTGTGTGAAGTATAGAGTTCTTCTTCCACTTTCTGAAAATAGAAGATCACATATAAATATTTGTTCATAGCTTAGTGTAGTTGCTTTCCGTTGTATTTATTTGCCATGATGAAAATTTTCCACAAGCGATTGTCTCAGTGACTCTTCCAAGTTCTAAAACTTTTACACACCAACTTTCTTTAGCAATGAATCCTGAACAAACAAGAAAACATCCCCGCACAACGAAACATGCTTATGAAAAGAATACCAAACGATGTGAAATATATTGTGATATGTCGTTAGCTGAAAGTGCCTTTATTTTCCGTTTATCTTTCAACCGAGTACCAAGTAGCTAGCACTTTTCGACCATTTCCTCTACTTTTACAATTTGCACTAGGAAGATTTCTCCTCACACAAGGTGTTCATCTTTGTCTATTATGCTAATTAAGTCTTTAATGGTTATTATAGAAGCATTTTATTATCAAAAAACTAATTTTGGTCTTTTACTATTTTTTGGAAACAGGTAATTTACTTAGGTCTTCCACTTATCATTCATCTTTTCTAAATAGAGAAGGTGAAGGATCTCGAGTTCTCATTTGTGCTTTACGCTCTCAGGTGGTAATATAATTATATTGGGTAGCTAATAGGATTTGGTTCCTATATAGGTATTCAATGATTATTATGAAAGCATTTTGTCCATGTTTGTTCTACTTATATTTATATTTCTCTTCTTTTATAATAAGTGTGAGTCTACGGGTCGTTCGTCCATACCTGCTATACTTAAAATATTTATGTATTTTACCTTATCAAATACTTTTTAAAATTCACCATAAT
Organism: Solanum piurae; assembly: GCA_029582685.1. NCBI lineage: Eukaryota > Viridiplantae > Streptophyta > Magnoliopsida > Solanales > Solanaceae > Solanum > Solanum piurae. The sequence continues at coordinate 10,330 of JAJOOO010012683.1, forward strand.
CTCTAACGCCTTCTACAGTACTTTCCCTTCAAAAGACGATCAACTGACTTAACATCTCAATAACTTGCATGAAAGGGAAGGCTGGAGCTCACACGTCACTACAACAAAAATAACTTTTAGCGGCAATAAATATAGATATTAATAAAGAGTGTTAAAGTCTTTACTGGCATTAATTAGTTAAGTGCCATTAGAACCAATGTCGCTAAAGGCTTTAGGGACATACACAAAGAGTGTTAATTGCCGCTAAAAATACATATTTAGCGGCAATTAAGCTATTGACGTTAATTAATAACCGCTAATGATCATTTTTTATGTAGAGAAGAGAGCAGCCGGCCCTAGAATATATTCTCACAACTTTATCAAATTGTATCACTTTTTAAGATATCTAATTAGAAACTTTTATAATCAACAACTACATATGTTCATAATTTTTAACAGTAACTATAATGGCTATCAACTCGAACACACAATTGTCAGGTGATATCCTCTATACGTTCATTACCTGCTTCAAAGCTTAATAGACATAATTTAAAATCCAATTCAGCGCATTGATGACTTTATGTTGTCCCTATGAAGTTTATGAATCTCATTTTCTATCAAGAATCTATGTTTTGAGATGGATTCTGAATGTTACTTTACAGAGTTATTGATGCCTGAAAAATGAATAACAAGAAAAAAAATATTTGTTACTACAGAGTTAGAGAATCCCTCAGAATGAATTCATGCCGATGCAAAATGTTCAAATCAGAAATTGTACGTTCAGCCTTCAAGTGAGGAAATCATTTCCTTGTGCACCGACTGAACAAGTGAATTGCTGAAGATGCAACAAAAATTGGAGTCGTTATTGAAAATCGTTTACAAGTATATGAACTATATCTTTGTTGGGTGTTAGATAAACTAGTGATTATATATATGATTTCATAGATAGAATATATTCTTTAATTTTAATTTTTAGTTTTTTCGGTGGAAAAAAGAAGAAGGAAACCTTTCTCAGTTAATTATGGACAGTCAATCGAGAAGAGCATACGCATTATACAGAAAACTGTGTATAATCCTTGAAAGAGAAAACTGTGTTTCTATAACAACTATAGGTTTTATTGTACAAATTGGTAAACTATAAATTTTTATTTGATTTTTTCATTTTCAATAATAACAGAAAATCAAGAATGGCCCCTCCAGTCTATCATTCTTGCAAATGCAGAGTTCATTTTTTTTTACCCTTTTCTTCTCTTTGGGCTTAGAATGAACTCATCGTCGTCGTCATCACTACTATCACTTTTTAATCGTTTCTTCGCCTTTATATCACCGTTCTTTGATGCTTGCTGTGGCTTTTTTGAGCTCTCGGCTTTGCTAATGAATGGTCGCGGAGGAGGAGATTTAATAGGAGTCCCCATTCGAATTTGCTTTTGCTTTCTCTGTTTT
>JAJOOO010012684.1:0-15323 GCA_029582685.1 Solanum piurae
AGCCCCTCTTGTTGTTGGTGTTGTTGTCCACCACTACTATGCGAACATGCAATAGCTGAACAAAGTTTGCTCGATTCATTCCTCATCAAACAGTTTCACACTATGCAACAAGAACAAGTTACTTGGTGGTTCCAATTATTCATGATTTTGATTTTCCATCTCAAAGTACGTCGATGATTCAATTACAAGTCTGTCTTCTAATAAATGAATTATAAAACTTGTTTCTCGATCTCTCTTACCCTTTTGTTTCTATATTTCTTTACTTGGTTCCTCCTTTTGTTCACTTCTTCTTTGTACTTTAATAAATTTAAAATTGTTTCGTTGTCTCTACAGTTGGGCTTAACACTACATCTGATGGTTCTTGGCTTGATTCGGTCGGTAAGTGCTCCTTTCTTTCTACAACGAAACTTACATACTTCTTTTTCTATTGAACATTTTAGTATGAAAGATAATTGTAATATTTTTTTTCAATGCTACTAGGCATTCAAAGTTTAGAGCTTTGTTTCCCCATTCTAAATTCTTGCGATGGTTTAATTATTGGAGAAATGACAAAGAATATTTTGAAATTTCAAGTCGAAACTGAAAAGCTGAATTAGGAAGAGTAAATTACATGCTGTTAATTTTTGTTAGCGTTTGTTTATCCTATTTTAGCTTTGTATATTGCACAAGAGAAGAATTGTGTATATCATATATTACACATTATAAATACATGGTAATTGTAGTTGTAAATGTTCTGTGAGCAAGCATCAAGTGCTTGTTTCATGATAGCTACGATGTTTACTTGCCTTAAATCTAGTTATATACTATATTGTAAATATTTTATTTTAGTCTCTCTTTTTTCGGGTAAGTTTCTCGAGATTGCCACACAAATTTTAAATTATTTGGTACAAACTATCTTCTTTTTCTTAAAAAGAAACTAGGAGAGAACATAATGCTCTGCTATGTTGTTCTGATCCTCCCAAAATGTTGTTGCACCCATGTCAGATCATCAAAAAATGCAAAGCTTTTGAAGAATCCGACACACATTCGATGGTCTTTTTGAAGAGTCCTAGCAACATAGGTGCTCTGTGCTAAGCAGTAACTGAAAACAAAAAAAAACAAACAGAGGAAGTGAACTAACTACACAGTGCAGTTGGCGGCTAGGTAGTATATAAATTGTTCTAAGATGTAGTGTAGTGACTAGCACTGTTAGTTCTATAGCTGATATGGATTTTAGTGCTTTTTTGGTTTCTCCCATTTTTCAAGTTAATGTCATTTGGGTGATGCATTTATCTTATAGAGATTCATTTTTCCTGTTGAATTCTCTGACTTCACGCAACTACTATTGAATTTGACAAGCTTTTATTTTGTGACATGAAAACAACCGATAATGTGAGCATGAAGCTACCGAATTTTATGATAGCATATTAAGTAGTCTCATGAATGCTTTAAATCAATATCTACGTGCAATTATGGTCATTGATCCTTGAGTAATCTATAAGGATTTGTGAGAAAAAATATATCAAATAGGTATCTTTGAAAATCCAGTAGCTTCGAAGTTGATTGTTTTCTTGGAGTAGACATTTTGACTCATTTTTCACGTTGTGTAACTAATTTATGTATTACTATTGAAGTCTAATTTGTTCTACTTCTTCATACCGCCTGAAATCTTGGCGAGTTTTTTTTAGCTTTATTAAGAGTTCGCCAAAGTAGATTTTCTTTTTTCATCGTCTCTTTTCACAAAGTTTGGTGAATTATTGTGTATAATTTAGTCTTTTTTGTCATCTTTCTCTTGTTATAGTTTTTGATTCCTTCATATACTTTGTTAAATTTCATTTCTTTTTATTTTCTGTCATGTTTGGAGTAGAAAAATGATTGATTTTTTTTTGGTGTGTGGACTTGGCTAAACTAATTTGTTCAATTTGATTTGATTTTTCTTGTTTAGTTAGGTTCGATATTTTTTTATTCTTAGGCAAGGACCTATTAGTAATATCAGCAACACTGAATAAATCTATATTATTCGGACTTTTCAAAATATCAACATGCATATATTTGATACTCTGTGCATTGCGCATTGTACTAAGCTATACTTGTATTGCTTTTTGTTTTGTATTTGCATTTTTTTTGTTTCAGTTTGTTTAGTATCTAATCGTGATATATGAGGATAGTGGCGTGTGTAGTTTTCAGAGAGTTGTACATATGCATTGTAGCACGGCCTAGCTGCATTGTTTAAAGTAATATATGTGTGTATCTGTTGCTTTGTGCTTATTGCCTATAGAAACTTCTAATTTATATGATTAGAACCTCACATAACCATTCTATCAATACTATTTTTTGATAGGTGTATAGGTAATTTATAAAGAGGGGTGAGCAGTAAGATATTGCATAAAGAAAGAGTTACAAATTCTGCAACATTCTTCACATATTGTTATCTCTTTCCCATGTAATTTCTTTGTTTTGTTGTCATATTTCATGCACTCTGACTAAAGTTTGTGTTTGGAGATGCGAGAGCAAGTTGGGTACGTATAGGGGTTAATGATCCTGATTCTATAGATGATCATATCTACTGTATGGGAGGTGATGGCTCTTACTACTGCTCATCTTTCTAGAGTTATCATGACAAGTAAGTATTTTTCTTAGTTCCCATTTGTACTTTTAGCTTCTATGGTACTTGGTACATTTCTGTATTGTGTTTTCAGTAAACATTTCTACTTTTTATCTTATTTTATAGCTATGAAATTAAATAGGGAAAAAGGACAAATATACCCCGAGCTATGGTAAATGGTATACAAATACCCTCCGTCATATTTTTCGTTCATTAATATCCCTACCGTCCAAAAAACAGTGCACATTTACCCCTCACTATAACAGAAGACTTATTTTATACACGTGGCACAATCCTACGGCTCAGCCCGATTTGACCAAATAATTAACCCAAATTCAAATACCCGCCCATTACCCATTTAACCCACCCAATACATCCATTACCCACACAAATAACCTATCTAAAAAGCTAAAGAAAAATCTCCTCTCAAATATGCATGGCTGACTTTAAAATCATGTTGTTCAATTTGACATCATATCATTTTTCTCTTTTGCAACTGAAAAAAATTAAGTCTTTGACCAGGGAATTTTTTTGTACATATACAAAATTTTAAAAAATGTTTCGATAGATAAAAGTGAATTTTTTTTTCTCTTTAATTACCCAAAATCCGACTTTTTGAGAGAGACACAAATAACAATCTGTTCTCCCAATCCAAATAAGCCTTAAAAAACAAAGCAAACAGAGATTACAATATGCAAGATCCAACATCAATATATTCATAGATCAATCCTCAATTCCCAGATCAAGAAGTCTTGAAATGTCCAAGATGTGATTCAATCAACACAAAGTTCTCGCAAGAACACAAAACGATCTTCTTCTTCGAATAACTATAAACGCTCCTCAACGACGTCGATTTCATCTTCAACTTATGTATAGTTCCTTATTCATCTGAACTTGATATTGGCAAAAAGAATATTGAGGAGAAAGGGATTTAAGTCATATTACAATAGGCATAAACATGAATCACATAAACCAGATTGTGCATCTGGAAGTAAATCAAACCCAATGTTAAGAAAGATTCTTCAACTACAAGCCATGGATATTTGAGATAAGGGGATTTTTTTTTTAGGTTTTTAGATAGGTTATTTGTGTGGGTAATGGGTGTATTGGGTGGGTTAAATGGATAATGAGTGGGTATTTGAATTTTGGGTTAAATATTTGGTCAAATCCGGGTTGAGTCGTAGGATTGCGCCACGTGTATAAAATAAGTCTTCCGTTATAGTGAGGGGTAAATGTGCACTGCTTTTTGGACGGCAGGGGCACTAACGAACGAAAAGTATGACGGAGGGTATTTGTATACCATTTACGATAGTTCAGGGGTATATTTGTCCTTTTCTCTTTAAAGAATGTTATACCACTCGTTATAAAAGTGGCTCAGATATACCTCTACCGCTTACAAAAATGGCTATGACAAAGTTGAGGGGTATATTAGACTCTTTTCCCTCTTATTTATCAACATCACAAAATTCCAGGGATAATCCCACTGGTGGTCACTACTAAATTTACTCTTTGCAACAATATTAAATTCACTAAATTATGTGTTAGTCCCCCAAAAAATATAAATCACTAGAAAATAGGGCGGAGCTAGAGATCAAGGTGTACGTGTTTGACTGAACCAAGTACCCTTGGTCCAAACGTTTTTAAAGTCCTTGAACTAGTCTTATCGTGGAAATTTCAGTGAAAGCTACTTAACACAAAAATCAAAATCTCTTGGTTTGAGTTCACAAAGTTTTAGAAAAAATAGAATGAAAAAGAAATGCACAACATTTATTGAATACATAAAATATAAAAAAATACAAATTTTGATGATTAACTTTTCTAAAAATAAATTGGTTTCTTATTTGGTTTTCGATATCCACATTAAGGTCTTAATTAATTTGGATTCTTGCCGCCATAATTAAGACCTATTAAAAGGGGAAATATATAACACCAAGATTTTGCACAGAGTGTCCCTCCAAATATCTTTTTTCTTGCACCTAATAGTATTAATGCAGTCTTTGAATGATCAACTAGTTGCAATGAGTCTTGCTGTGGAAATTTCATTGAAAGGTACTTAAGAAACAAATCTCTTTCCCTTTGAATTTTCATATTGAAATAAAGTACTTGTGAATTTTATTATCAAAAAGAGAGAAGAATGGGGAAAAGTCAAGGACTGCTGCCTTCATATCAAATCATCAATTAATTCCAAGTTTACAAAATGTTGTCATTCTCAAATCAATGCACAACTCTTTCCAGGAAAATGTAAAAAATAATTCTTGCTTCATCCCAAAATAATATGAAGTCTAATACATCAAATTTACTGTTTAAATGTCCCAAAAATGAAGTTTAATGCTCTCTCATGTGTTTGTCCAAAAACAACAATACAGGGTCAGTCAACAACCCTGTGACAGGTCTGAGACTGATTCAATGTGACAAATTAAGTAGTAGTTGTGTATATTTTTGGTCATTTTTGCTATATATACTGTCACAATCCAAAGTACACCCTAGACACAACATGACGTACAGGATTCCAAGAGGTCCTACACAAGCCACGTGACATGCACATACACAATATAATAGACAAAAGTAAAGAGTCTCATAAGATGAAAGAGTTTGACATAAAAGTGAAAATCTAACAGACTTGACAAGCCCTTCTAATATCTCAAAAGAAGTGGCTGAAACGTAACCTTACACCACGTACAATGTCTGAAAACTAAAGCATAAGAGAATAAAGTAAAGGTGTTATGGTCCTAGAAAAATAAGGACTCACCAACTCTTCAACTTATTAGAACGATCAACTAGCCACGAGCGGGAGGAGAGGAAACGCCACAACCTACATTATTAAATAATGTAGGCATAAGTATGCATTAGTATGTGGAATGTACTAAGTATGAGGGACATGTATAAAAACGTAAAACATGATTGTAAGAGGATATAAGGGGAAAACATGACATGCATAACCAAGCTAAAACATAGTAAAACCTTAAAAGAAGAATCATATCTCATGAACATGATCAATGCATCTTAAAATCGTAATGAAAGCTTCATAAAACCTTTAAAAGCAACTTAGTTCATTTTGTGGGATATTAGTTTTAACCGATAATAGACCATGCGAGCTATAATATGAAATTCAATGTAACTCCCACATCGAGAAATAAAAGTCTACTTGTCAAGGTAGGACTCCATATCATATCATATACTATTTTTGAATCCACTAGTTAAGTCATTTAAGAGAAACCTATGGGGACATGTAGTTGGGAACTAGAGGTTTCTTATAGAGACTACCCTATTTGAGCCTCCACCTCAAGTTCTCTTGGTGCTAAGTTAAATCCCAATGGAATAGTTATATTTATAAATATATCATCATACATAGAAAAACATAATTAAGTTACTAATTCAAGCTTAACACATTATAGAGTAGCTTATTAAATCTTGAATCAAGCATTCTAGATCATAAACGTTCCTTTTCATGAATCATGCATAACTTTAATGAAAACAACATCAATAGATTCATAGTTTTTTCATAACTTCATGTCTTTTAGAGTTCATAGTAAAAATCATGAAAATTGCATGGGTTCATGTGAAATTAATTGGAAAACATGTAATTGAGTCAAAACAATCGTAACAAGATCACAATTGAATAATTGAATCCACACAATTAGAACCCATAAAAATTTGATTAAAAACCTAATCAATTTTGATGAAATTGAATTTGGAGAATTGAGAAATCTTTGAAGCTCAATGGGTGAATGGAACCCATTGATGAAACCCTACATACCTTGAAGATCAAAGCCCAAAAGAAATGGTGAAAATGAGAATTGATTTGAAAATCCTAACTTCCTTCTTCTTCCTTGAACTTGAGAGAGAATTGGAGAAGATGAATATGGATGAGTTTTGAGAATTTGAGTGAATGTGAGGGTTTGGGTAGATTTAGGTGTTGAAAGGTAGTTATATGACTTAGAATTATGGGTAAAACGATGTAGTATAGGCATTTAATGCACATGAAAAGATCCACATACCCTTAGAAATAATTGTTGGATCGTTACGTTCGTACGTTTTGGACCTATCTACGGACCGTATTGGTCAACCGTAGAACCAACTTCAAAAACTCAATTCACCTTTCTTTCTACGAGACCTTTCTACGGTTCGTCTAACTTCCTACAGTCCGTAGACCCCATCCGAAGAACCCAAGTTTAAGTCCAAAATTTCACTAAGTCTAGAACATCCCTACGAAACCCATCTACGACTCGTCCCAATTTCTACGTCTCGTCTTATTCATTTGTAGTTCAAACCTCACAAACTTAATTTTCCAAACTCAAATTTCTAGATCTTACCATTCCCTTCCTATGTCCCGTAGGACTTCCTACGGTCCGTAGGTTATCTCGCAGTCCACTGCCTCAAAGGAATTTCTGCACTTTTGTTTCCTTTTTAACTTTCCAATTTCCGAGGTGTTACAATATCTCCCCCTTGGGAACATTCGTCCTCGAATGAGACTCAAGGTATCATGAATAGAAACTAAGAACCCAATATGAATGCAAATCTTTATCAACATGCACAATCACATGGAGAATCACTCCAAGCTATATCATAACATAAAATCAAGTGTTTTTGGATATGCATGCATATGTAAAATATGAGAATGACTAAAATGCATGAATTCGAAAGAATGAACCATGAGGAACTGATACCTCAAGCTAGAGTAGGAGCGTAGGGAAATAAATGAGGATACAGGGACATCAGTTTGACTTCGGCCTCCCAAGTAGCACCGGATAACGCTCAACTACACTTCATTCGATTCTAAGTGTAGACGGTCGTTATCAAGTATAAATCCAACTAAGAGTTGAGGTCGATCCCACAAGTAGTGATACGGTAAAGAATTTGATTACGAAGTAAAATGGTGTTCTAATTATTTGTAGAAGTAGACATTTTTGCAACAAATAAAATAAATGACAAGGGGTTGACAATTAATGTCAAATGGGAGGATTTAGGTGAACAATTAAAAACTATAAATAACCGGGAGTAAATAAATAGAGAGGGTTTCTTGGGAGTGTGATAAATTGAATGCCAATTTTGCTAAATGAGTGATTATTATTTACTAAAGGTCATTGAACTTCAGTGGGTAGGCTAGGCTTTAGGTGCAATAGCCATTTCTGAATCAAATATCACGACTCAAGCGAGTTCTTTCAAATCTTGACAAGCACACATATAAAAAAAAACCAATACCTTAATCAATCTACGTTGTCAAACTAGATTAGTAGGATTGCATTTAGACCCACTTTCTCAAGCTAAGTCTACAATAACCCAATCACTACAATCATCAACTTATAGTTTTACTCTAATACTTCTTTCTCAAGCAAGCTTACAATGCTAAACTAGAATTGTATTTGCAACTACAATTCATCAATTCAAACTCAAACTATTAATTGAACTCACTTTAAATCAACAATAAAATTAGTAAATACTAACACCCATAAGCTAATTGAAGCATTCAACTACATAATCACACCCCCAAGAATGGAGGTTTAAGCCAAACATAATAAAGAACAAGAAATCGTTACCAACTATGTTTTCCATTATCTTGGGCAACAATCCACAAGTCTCCAAAATGCTCAAATTGAAGCTCAAAATCAAACAAACCCTAAATCTCTACTCAAAAAGTGTAAGAATAATGTTTAGGATAAAAATCTTAGAACTGGACAATGTAGGGACCTTTTTTGAAAATTGCATTTATATATTTCCAAAATTTCAGTTTTGGAGTCACTCGGCGAAATAAGTCGGGCTTCATCGACCTGATCGGCGATGCGCCGAGTGCTCATTTCCATCATTTTCTTGGCTTGGCCTTTCACCACCTCTCTTCTGTAACTTTAGGCGATCAAGGTCGACATCGCCGATCTATTTGGTGCATCGACGAACCATCAATTTGCTCGCCGAGTTGGTCTTGTCCATGGGCTGGCCTGCTGGAACTTTTGGCGAGCTGAAGATCCATTCGGTGACTCGTCGAGTGGCTTTGGCGAGTACTTGCCTTGATTTTCTTCAGCTCTTTGCTCTTTTTCGCCCGATAATGCCCTTGCCTTGCTCTTTTGCCTTCATTGCTGCAAATTAGCATGTTAATATCAATTTAGAGCATAAAATAGGCATTGATGACACTAAAACTTTGAATATTAATCCCTAAATGAGTCAAAATCCCCGACTCATCAACACCCTCAACTAATTGATTTCTCCAAAGAACTTTCACGGAAGCAACTTCTTTATTTTTTAATTTCCAAATTTGTCAGTCTAAAATCTCAATAAAAACCTCTTCATAGGAAAGATTCTCTTTAACTCCCAAACCTTCCAAATGCACTATAGATGTCGTATTTCCAACATACTTCTTCAACAAAGAGACATGGAATATTGGATGTATCGATGCTAAATCATTAGTTAACTCAAGTTCATAAGCAACTTTTCCAATACATCTTAAAATCTGACAGGGATGCATATAACAGGGACTAAGTTTCCCTTTCTTTTCAAATCTCGTTGCACTTTCATGGGTGAAATTTTCAAGTAGACCCAATATTAAACTTCAAACTCAAGCTCTTTTCTTCTAACATCGGTATAAAACTTTTGTCAATTTTGTATCGTTTTCAACCTTTCGCGAATAAGTTGAAACTTTTCCATAGCCTTATGCACAAACTCAGGCTCTATTAAAGCAACCTCACCAATTTCAAACCAAACAATAGGATACCTACACCTCCTACCATAGAAAGCTTCAAACAGTGTCATCTCAATGCTATAATGATAGCTATTATTATAAGAAAACCCAATAAAAGGAAAATGATCATTCCAATTACCTTTGAAAACAATCACACAAGCTCTCAACAAATTTTCTAAGGTCTGAATGGTATGATCAACTTGTCCATTAGTTTGAGGGTGGAAATCCATGCTAAATTTTACTTGAGTATCAAGACCTCTTTAGAATAATTTCCAAAACTGAGACATAAATTGAGTATCAAGATCAGAGATAATGGACAAGGGAACTACATGCAACCGTACCATTTCCAGAATATAAATCTTGGACTACTCCTCTGCTGAAAATGAAGTATTAACGGGAAGAAAGTGAGCCGATTTTGTCATTCGATCCAAGATAACCCATACAAATTAAATTACCGTCGAGTGCGAGGTAAACCTGTAATAAAGTCCATATTCAAACCTTCCCACTCCCATGTAGGGATACTAATATTTTCAACCAAACCACACTGTTTATAATGCTCAACCTCCACTTGATGACAATTTGTACACTTAGCCACAATTTTTTCAATATCCTTTCTTCATTTCATTCCACCAATAGACTCTCTGTGAATCACAGTACATCTTGATGGCCCCTGGGTGAATAGAATACCAAAAACTGTGAGCTTATGTCAAAATATAATTTCTCAACTCATCAACATTTGGAACACATAACTAAACTTGATATCGAAGGACGCCATACCTCCTTGGGAGAAAGCCTCAATGGCCTTTGTGGAAACTGACCTCTTCAAGTTAACTAATACCAGATCAAGATCTTGTTTAGCCTTCACATCCGATATAAAAGACAATTCAAAACCGTTGAAAACAATCACACCACCTTCACTAGAATCAGTCAAGTGAACACCCAATTGGACCAATCTATGAATATGACGAACTAACTCTCTTTTGTCATCCTCAACATGAGCAACACTTCCCATTGATGGTCGACTAAGAGCATCCTCTACCACATTCATCTTATCACGATGTTATAGGACACTAATCTCGTAATCCTCCAATAACTCAAGTCATCTCCTTTGGCGAAGATTCAAATCTTCTGAAGTGAACACGTACTTCAAACTTTTGTGGTCGATAGACATGTCTACATAAAACACCATATAAGTAATACCTCCAAATCTTTAAGGCAAACACTACCGCCGCTTACTCCAAATCATAAATCGAATAATTTCTTTTATGCACCTTTAATTGCCTTGAAGTATAAGCAATGACTTTTCCATGTTGCATCAAAATACAACCAAGACCAATCTGTGAGGCATCACAATAAACTACAAAACCATCCGATCCTTCCAGTAATGTCAATATAGGGGTTAAAGTAAGTCTATCTTTTAACTCTTGAAAACTCTTCTCATAAGCTTTTGACCATAGGAATTTCACTTTCTTTTGGGTTAATGTCGTCAAAGGCAAATAATAGAGGAAAATCATTTCACGAACCTTCTATAATAACCGGTCAAACTCAAGAAACTTTGTATGTCTAAAATGGACAACGGTCTAGACCAATTCTTAACCACCCCGATTTTCTTAGAATAGTCTTGAATACCTTCATCGGAGACAATATGGCCAAGGAAAGCAGCGGACCTCAACCAAAACTCACACTTGCTAAACTTAGCATACAACTTACGATCCTTGAGAATTTGCAGCACAATTCTCAAATGTTTAATATGCTCATCCTCACTCCGTGAGTAAATCAAAATATCAATAAACACAATAACAAACATATCAAGATATTGCTTGAATACCCTATTCATCAAATCCATGAATGACGTCGGGGAATTAGTCAAACCAAAAGACATCACCAAGAACTCATAGTGACCATATCGAGTTCAAAATGCCGTCTTCGAAATGTCATTCTCCTTCACCCTCAATTGGTGATAACCCGACCAAAGGTCAATTTTGGAGAAGTAACTTGCTCCTCAGAGTTGATCAAACAAATCATCTATCCTTGGAATAAGATATTTATTCTTAATGATAACCTTATTCAATTGTCGATAGTCAATGCACATTCGGATAGAGCCATCTTTCTTTCAAACCAACAACACTGGAGCACGTTATGGTGAGATACTCGATTTAATAAGACCCTTATCCATGTGTTTTTGAGGGAGAAGAAGCAAAAATAGTATATTTCAACCAAAACCCCAGTTGAAAAGTGTTAAAAGTTGTTTGGGGTTTTGTTGAGGTATAAAATGGTTTTGCGAATCTGGAGTTAAAAAAATAATGGCATGAATGAACATTTTCTCAAACTGCAATGACATAGATGAGCCAAACTCTTAAAGGATGATATAAATAAGCCTTTTTCTCAAAGTTCGATGGCATATTAAAGCATTTTCCTTTTTTATGACGCAAAGAATCACTGGTAAAAAAAGTTTAAAAAACCACGGAGCAATGGACAATCGCTCCAAAAAAGCAACACAATTTGCAACGCAGTCCTTCGTTTTAATAGTTTAAATCATTATGTTTAGAAAAAAAGACGGACAATGATTCTTTTTCCGTCGTTTTTGTTCGCATATTTTTCCACTAAAAATGTATATATAATTAATTTATATTTATTTTTTTATCAATTGTGACATCGTCCGATGCTTTGATTAAAAGATAAAATCAATTATATTGTAACACTATCTGTTGTTTATAATTAAAATTTATCAATTTTTTTTAATAAAAGTGACAGACAACTTCTCTTTTGGTCAAAAATCACGTTCAAACATATAACAAAACGACGGGCAATAGCGACACTGTCTATTGCTCTCATTTTGATATTACACGGGCAGTAGCCCATTTTTTCTTTTCTCTTCTCCTCTCTAAATCTCTCCAGCCCCACCCACCACCCCTGCTGACTCCCTAGCCGTTGTCAACCTCTCCGCCATCCACCACACCCTAAAATTCCCACCTCCAGCACCACCAACATCCCACTTCCAAACCTCTCTTCTCTTAACTAATTATTAAGGTTAGTGTTTTGAATTTTATGATATATTTTTTTCAATTTGAGTAATTTTTTATTTCTATATTAGTTTATTGTATTTATTTTGTCAAATTTATATTATTAACATTGTTAGTTTGTAAATTTTGATTGTGAATTAGTTTATGAACTTATAATTTTGATTTTAGGATTTTGGTTTGAATTGGAATTATTTTGAATTAGATTGTCAATTATGGATTTTTAAACTTTAGAACTAATTAGAATTTAGAACTTGAATGTCATAAATTAACTTAATCTTAAGAATACTTGAATTTTAGGGTTTTTGAACTTGAACTTAAAAAATATAGGATTGTATGATTTTAGAACTTAACTAATTAGAACTTACAACTTGAATGTCATAAACTTGAACTTAGAATATTTGAATTTTGGAATTTTTGAAGTTGAACTTAGAAACATTATAGGATTGTATGATTATTTAACTATAGAACTTGAATGCCATGAACTTGAACTTTAGAATACTTGGATTTTAGGATTTTTGAATTTGAACTTAGAAAATTATAGGATTGTATGATTTTTGAACTTTAGAACTTGAATGTCAGAACTTGCTAATAATGCTTCTGAAAGTCTCCAGGTTCTCCGTTCCCCAAGAACATATGCATTGCCATCTCTGAGTCACTGGCTTAACCGTTTCATCATCGTATCTAAATCTCTATATACATTTCAAGAATTGGTAGACACATTCATGTTACTTTTTTAATGAGGTATTATGCAGCAACAATCATGTAAGCAGACCATACAAACTATTTGTCTATTCAGTTACTAAGCTAGGATAAGATTGATAGGGAAGGCGAAAACAAATCAAGTAAATCATCTTTTCATTCATCGTATTTCAGCTCTGTATTCATATATTCAAGATCAGCATCAACATTTAAACATGATAAATAACATTAGATTTGGTCTCTAGCGTTGTCCTTCTCCCCTTAATTTAAGGGAGACAATACCATTTTGATGTTAAATATCAATCTTTCACCTTGCTTAATATGTATATTGCATTAAACATTTGTTACCTTCGTGCATCCATGTGAAGGTTGATATTGTAGTAGATGAATTTAAATGCTTAATTGTTGTGAGCATCAGATTTCATTTACTTAGAATGTATTATTTTAGCTTATAGATGGGTATGTTGCAATTCAGAATGACATTCTCACAAGTAGTGGTAGTAACACAGGAAGAAGTTTCCTGTAAAGTGTAACTTTTACCAATGGCCCCAATAGCTTTTTGGTATGATTTTCGATTGATAGGAACTAAGAAAAGAGATTTAGATCACCTTAATGTTGAGCTCGTGCTAAGCAAGGGTCTGACTCATCCATTATTGCTGAACTAATACAATATGTTACAAAATAATATGTAACAACCATCCAAACAGAATGTCTAAATATTATTTCTTATTTTCCACAGAACTGTAACATATGTATTTGGAAATCATGGGCATACAGTGAACAAACATATGCATCCATTACTATTTTCCAGAACAGCAACACTAACTTTGCAATGAGTCTGTTCCATGAGAGATCTAATGCTTCGAGAGCCAGCAACTTTGCAATTTCTGTAGGAATATGGCCATGGAAGTTGTTGTGAAATAGGTTGAGTAACACAAGTGAGCTCAAACTTCCAATGAAATTTGGAATATCTCCTTCGAACCCGTTGCTTCATAAATCAACACTCGTCATAATTGACGTGTTATGAATGCATTGGAAGCTATTAAATTAAGTATTTAATTATATTTTAAGTAGCTTTATTTATTATTCTAGAATAGGATGTTTTATAGTTTCATAAGGATTAGGTTAAGCTATAGTTATTAGTTTGGAATAGGATTTAAGTCTACTACTTTCATAAAAATTAGACTTTCTATTAATGTAATAAGACTCCTATTTAAAGGGGGTTTTGATGAATAAATCAGAATGTCATATTTCAACAAAAAAGCAAGAGATTAGAGTTATGTTTTCCATTGAACTCTAATGTTTCAGTCTCCCTTTGAAGAGCTGAAGAGATCAGAGATTAGTGTCATTACTTGTACTATCTCGAATAATTCTTGGTTTTTTTCATCCATATCCATCATACCTCTGAAACTTTTGAAAAGATTAGATGGCAAAGTTTCAGTGAACACATTAAAGGAAAGATTCAAGGATCTGTAACTCAGGAAATGGAAACTCGGACTTTAAATCACCAATTGGACCGTAAAAAAGATTTGATTTAAGAATCAGAACTTGTAGGTTTGGAAGTTTTTCAAGCCATATGGGGAACGTGTCATTTATCTTATTGTTCCCTAAATCAAGAGCTATCAATCTTGTACAGTTAACCAAGGATCGTGGGACTTGTCCCCCCAATTGATTGCCACACAGAACAAGATATTTTAACCCTGTAGGTAAGAATCTTGGTATCTCTCCATGAAATTTCCATTCACAAGTCTAAAATAAAAAATGGAGTTACTGGAATTGCCCAAACATCCTAAATTGAACCACTGAAATTCTTCTGAGCCAAAATAAGGACTTGAAGGTAAATGATGTCACAAATGGATTGATGCAAAGACCCTTGAAGAAAATTGTTTTCCAAATTAAGCGACAACAAACGCATTGAACGCCATACTTGTTTTTAAAGCCTCTGAGGAAGTTATGAACTTGCTGAAAAAGCTTTCGAAAGTCTTTCAGCTGGTTTTCCGCTCCCCCTAGAACATATGCATTGTAATTTCTGAGTTTCTAGCTTAACCATTTTATCATCATATCTAAACCTTTGATCATTCCTATTTTTCCGTGCGGGTGCACTAGTTGCTGAAGGACTTATTACCATTCCCATTCCTCCGTTGATTGGGCTCATGACCTGCTGACTCTGCCCTCTTACTCACGTGGTCCTCTCTATCTTTCTATTTATGCTCCTCAACAGCTGACTTTGCCCTCTTACTCTAGTGGTCCTCTCTATCTTTCTGTTTATCCTCCTCAACATGCTGAGCATACATCACGAGTCTAGATATATATATATATATATATATATATATATATATATATATAT
>JAJOOO010012685.1:0-24902 GCA_029582685.1 Solanum piurae
TATATATATATATATATATCCCTCATCTCCTTTTAAAGTTATACATAATTCTAATTAGAATATTACCTAAACACCCCATCACAATCCCTTAAATTACGATAAGAATTTATGCTAAGCAAGTTAGCAATTATCACAACATTTCAAGTTACCAAAATGGGACTAAAACATATTCTAGTAATTAAGCAACGGTAAATTGACATGCGACTCTTGGTTAGTATTTAGGGGTGTTACAATTCTCTCCCCCTTAAAGAAATTTCGTCTCGAAATTTACCTTACACTAGTTCCGGAACAAGTGCGGATATTGGGTACTCATGTCTTCTTCTCTCTCCCTGGTAGCTTCTTTTCCAGAGTGGTTCCTCCAAAGTACCTTTACTAAGGGGATTCTCTTGTTTCTAAGTTGCTTCACTTCTCGAGCTTGAATTAAAATAGGTTCTTCGTCATACGTCAAGTCAGGATTAACCTCAATAGATTCAACTGAAAAAACATGTGATGGATCAGAACGATATCTTCTGAGCATAGAAACATGAAAGACATTGTGGATGTTCTCCAACTCCGGTGGCAAAGCTAATTTATATGCAATTGGTCCAACCCTTTCAAGTATCTCATAAGGTCCAATAAATCGGGGACTAAGCTTTCCTTTCTGGCCAAACTCATAATCTTTTTCCATGGAGACACCTTTAAGAATACTTTATCTCCAACTTGATATTCAATGTCCTGCCTTTTAAGATCAGCGTACGACTTTTGTCTATCCGAAGAAATCTTTAGACGATCCTTGATAATTTTTACCTTGCCCTCTGTTTGTTGCACAATTTTAGGACCAACAAGCTTTCTTTCCTCAACTTCACTCCAACAAAGAGGGGTCTGACATTTCCTTCCGTATAGAGCTTCATAGGGAGGCATTCCAATACTCGATTGGTAAACTGTTATTATAAGCAAATTCTATCAAAGCCAAGTGTTTATCCCAACTACCCTCAAGCTCCATAATGCAAGCCCGAAGCATATCCTCCAAAATTTGTATCACTCTTTTCGATTGGCCGTCTGTTTGAGGATGGAACGAAGTGCTAAATTTCAGCTTAGTACCCAAAGCTTCCTGCAAGCTACACCAAAATCTAGATGTAAACCTTGGGTCTCGGTCAGATACAATAGACATAGGGATACCATGTAGTCTTACAATCTCATTAATGTACAATTCGGCTAAACGCTCAAGTGAGTAATCCATCCTAATTGCTAAGAAGTGAGCACTCTTTGTTAGCCTGTCCACAATCACCCATATTGCATCATGATTTCTTTGGGTGCGAGGAAGTCTAGAAACAAAGTCCATAGTTATTCTCTCCCATTTCCATTCCGGCATCGACAGGGGTTGTAGTAAACCAACTGGGACCTGATGTTCTGCCTTTACTTGTTGACAAACCAAACATTTATAAATGAACTCCGCAATGTCTCTCTTCATACCATTCCACCAATAATGCTCTTTGATGGTCTGGTACATCTTTGTACCTCCAAGATGCATTGCATACGGTGAAGAATGTGCTTCATTCCGTATTTTCCTCCTTAAGTTTTCATCATTAGGGACGCATAACCTGTTCTGATAAAATAAGACACCATCCTCTGTTAATGTAAAATCAAGTTTTCCCCCATTTTGAACTTCTCTGGTCAATTTTACAAGTTTCTCATCTAACTTTTGTGCTTCCTTCACCTGTTCAAGTAATATTTGCTTTACTTGCAAATTAGCAATAACTGAACCATTTGAATCAGGTGTAAAACAAACATTCATGGCTCTCAACTCAAGAAGCAAGGGTAAAGGACTCAAAGAAATGCTTGCAAAGGATTTCCGACTTAAAGCATCTGCAACCACATTGGCTTTACCTGGATGATAATCAATCGTGCAGTCGTAATCTTTGATGAGTTCAAGCCATCTATGTTGTCGAAGGTTTAGCTCCTTCTGAGTACCCAAGTACTTTAAGCTCTTGTGATCAGTAAATATATGACATTTCTCTCCATACTTTACTTCCTTTTGAAAGAGTTTAGTCAAATGAGAGGCAATAATGGAAAAGCCTTTCACAAATCTTCTATAGTATCCTGCTAAGCCTAAGAAACTTCTTACCTCGGTTGGACTTTTGGGAGGTCTCCATTCAACAATTGCTTGTATCTTACTAGGATCCATCTTCACGCCTTCTGCTGATACAACATGTCCTTGGAACGTCACTTCATCAAGCCAAAATTCACACTTGGAAAGTTTAGCATAAAGTTCCTTCTCCTTCAAAATTTGCAAAGTAATCCGGAGGTGTTTATCATGGTCTTCACTACTTCTTGAAAATATTAAAATATCATCTATAAAAACAACCACAAACTGATCAAGATAAGGCTTGAATACTCGATTCATTAGATCCATGAATACCGCAGGAGCATTTGTCAATCCGAATGGCATCACCAAAAATTCATAATGACCATACCGAGATCTAAAAACAGTTTTAAGAATATCTTTCTCTCTAACACGCAGTTGGTGATATCCAGACCTTAAATCAATCTTTGAGAACACTTTAGCACCCTTCAGTTGATCAAACAAATCATCGATCCTCGGTAGTGGATATCTATTCTTGATTGTTATTCTGTTCAATTGTCTACAGTCAATACAAAGCCTAAGAGTGCCATCTTTCTTCTTTACGAACAAAACTGGGGCTCCCCAAAGAGAAACACTAGGTCGAATAAAACCTTTCTCAAGAAGTTCTTGCAATTGAGTTTTCAATTCTCTTAATTCTGCCGGAGTCATTTTATAAGGAGTGATAGAAATAGGGGTAGATCCAGGAACAAGCTCGATTGGAAATTCAGCCTCTCTTTCCGAGGGCAATCCAGGAAAGTTTTCTGGGAAGCCTTCTGGAAAATCACATACAACAGGTATGTCCTTGATACAAGGACTTTCCAACCTTGTATCAAAGCAAGGTATGCCCCATATCCTTGACGCATCAATTTTCTTGCCAAGGCCGCAAAAATAATACTAGCTGTCAATGATCTTTCACCTTGTACAATGATGTGTGAAAATGAAGGATCTTTAAAGGTCATATGCTTTGACCTACAATCTACCACTGCATGATATTTATGAAGCCAATCCATCCCGATAATAGCATCACAATCCTTGAAGGGTATTTCAATCAAATCAGCAGGGAAGACCAGGCTTTGAATCATAAAGGGACAATCACGATAAATTCGATTACACACAACCTGATAACCCAAAGGACTTTCAACCAGCACATCATAATTAAGTCTCATAGATTTCACATTTTCAGGAAGAACAAGTGATGAACAAATATAGGAATGTGTAGAACCAAGATCAAACAGTGTAAACACACATCATCCAAATAAGTGAAATTTACCGACAACCACGTCTTGTCCATCTTGCTCATCCCTCTGCCTCATAGCATAAGCGCGTGCAGTAGTCCTTTGTCCACTAGATTGATTAGCTCCACTTGTACCTGCTGCTTGGGTGTTTTTAGGTCTTGCACCTCTATTAGTTTGAGGAGGATTAATAGAAGGCTTATGAACTGAGCCTTCAGTTCTCAAGGAAAGAGCGTTATTAGGATTAGGACAATCCTTCACTTTATGATCAAAGCTCCCATAATTGAAACATGCACCAGAAGCTTTCCTGCAAGTACCATAATGATTCTTTCCACATTGCGTACAAGTAGGAACACGAGGCTTGCCTTGGCCATAAGTTGGAGTGCTAGCTGTAGAAAAATCTGATCAGTTTTGCTTGTGCTGCGGTGGCCTGTTATCACTACCAGCCTTAGAGTTATCAAACCTTCCCCTTTTTGATGGACCCCTAAAATCTGGTCTAGGCTTCCGGAATTTGTTTTCATTTCTACTAGCTTCTTCTTTATCAAGTCGCTCCCAAGTAAAAGCAGCAGACACTAACTTATAAAAGTTCTCATGTTACAGGATCGCCACATTCTTCCTAATGGAATCATTTAAACCATCTTCGAATTCCCTGCACTTATCTTTTTCCTCTTTAATAATACCCACAGCATAACGAGAGAGCCTTAGAAACTTCTGTTGGTACTCAGCAATAGACATGCCTCGTTGCCTTAGATTCAAAAACTCCTTTCTCTTTGCATCACAATAAGTAGGTGGGACATACTTCATACAAAATTCCCTAAGAAAACCATCCCAAGTAAGAACATGAGGTTTTACCTTGGCATTTGGAACACTTACCCACCAATCGTAAGCATCCTTTTGTAATAGTGAAATAGCATACTTAAATTTGGCAACATCTGAACACTCTAACTGCTTAAATACCCTCTCCATGCGCTTCAGCCGTTGTTTAACATCTGTGGGATCAACGGTGCCTTCAAACTCCACTCCACCCATTTTTCTCATTTTCTCAAAGTTAATCACGTTAGGATCATGCATCGCTTCAGCCATGTGGTGGAAGAATTCAGCCATTTGTTGAAAAGGAGGATTCATGGCTTGATTACCACGGCTCATGTGAGGATGTGAACCGGCTCTTACACTCTGATGGTTTCCCACTTCAGACCCACTAGTGTGGGGAACATACTGATTAGAGAAAGGTTCTCCAACCTCTTCTAGTGCATGAGGTTGGGGAACAGGGGTACCCGAACCTTCACGAGCAGCTTCCATAGGTTGGTCAGAAGAAGAGGCCATAACTTAATTCCTTCAAAATGGAAGATCACATTGCATTAGGGACACGTACCTGATGCATGTGCACTCTACATGCGATAAAAATATCTTAAACCACGTAAGTGAACAAATAATCCAAATAGAACCTTTTCGAAAGTGAGCAAGTATACAAGTAATTCACAACAAAAGTCCTAGAACCACAAACCTAGGCTCTGATACCAACAATTGTAGCGACCCTACCGAAATCATATAAGCCAATAACTCACGAGATTTTTATGCATATATATATTGTCCTAACATTAGTAAAAAACAATGATATAAAAAAATATTACTAACTTCCGATTACTCAAACTAGGTGGTTCATTCTTCACACCATCATTCAAAATTAGTGGTAAATTTAATATATTACAAGGCTTGGGCTTACACACCCCAAAAGAACAAAGCATATAGTCATACTTATATTACAACCCATGGTGACATGATCAAATTAGTCCTCAAAATTTAATGTAAATATACAACACATAGATCATGTACAAGTCTCAAGGTTTATACAAAATATAGATGCCTATATGCAATTGTGATCTTCCATCCCCAATGGCTAGCTTCATGCCTCCTCTCGATCATACCCTATGATAGAAACAACTATCGCTAAGCATATAGCTTAGTGGTGTAAAATCTATAGGTTCGGAGCCATCAGATTCACAAAATTACCTTTCTCAAGTCATGGGCAGCATAATCGAACATAATAAATAAATCAAGTAAACAATATATTAAGAGTATCAAGATCGATATTTCTCAAGTCATGGGCAGCATAATCGAACATAATAAATAAATCAAGTAAACAATATATCAAGAGTATCAAGTTTGATATTTAGAGGTCCAAATGTCAAGAACGCTCATAGCACCATTTTCCAAGAGATTCAATAACAAGGCTCACCCAATATGTACATCATGTCTTCACACCAAGCACAAGCAAGTATCAAGAAGGGCTGACGCCCTGTATCAAGAAGGGTCAAAGCCCAATAATCAAGAGAACCAAGAACCATATTAAAAATGACTTTCTAATTCATACTTAAAATGGACAACTTCCATACTTAAGACGAACTAAAAATCCAGAGTCAAGATGGCAAATGATCCGAATCAAGAGGCATGCCAATAGTGGCAAAGTCACAGCCACAAGAAGGACAAGGTCCCAACAAGAGTGCCAAGTGATCAAAAAATCCGTACAAGTGGGCGAGTTACACAAGCGTCTTTAGCGTCCTAAAGGATACCAACACGACAATGCAAAGTGACAAGAGGTAACCAAGGTACCAAGATCAACTTTCAAATATACCAACAATTAAAAGAGTGCAAGTACAAGTTTATACACAAACCTTAGTGCTTTAGCAAATAAAAAATCCAACACAACTTCAAGAGTTCAAACCGTAGACCAACCAATGTATCAAGGTCCTCAACTTGTTCACGAGTATATACAACCTTTACAATACAATTAAATAACTTCTTTAATCCCTAGCAGCTCAATAATATTGATGTAAAATAGGATTTTCATCACAAGTAAAATTAGCCTGCACAAACACAACTATGCTCCCAAAACAGTGATTATGGCCAGCCTAGTACCTCATGTCGCAACTTAGATTTGAAACGGAAAATGGAAAAACTAGACTTTATAACCTTCATGAAATATGTAATACATCTCTTAGGGTTGCAAACAAACAAGAATCACCGCAAAATGTATTTTGTACAACAAGATATAGTCAAAACACTGACAGTTGTTCATACAGTATTTGAAATTCCAAAATCTGGACAGAACTTGTTCTATGTTGCGTCCCATATTTCGAATCTATAACAGCTAAATCAGAGTTGTACATAAACATAAGAGTTGTAGGTATACGAATTAGCATTCCAAATCATATTTAGTCACTGTAAACTAAGTTCTAGAGCGAGAGATATGCATAAAATACCAAACACTACCCAGCTCAGAAACAAATTTCGTCACTTACCAACAAGAAGTGTGTGTTCTTGAATTCCAGCCAAAAGGGCCAAGTTTTTCTTTTGGGATTTTGAAGAACAACTGATTAAAGAAGGCTCTAAGGTTTTTAGACTTGGAAGAAACGAATTAACTCAAGGAGGTGAAAATATATATAATCACACAAGTGATGTTTATCACTTGTACAACTGTCTCCAAAAAGGGCTGCCCAAATAGTTGTGTGCTGCCCAAAATGAATACATATACACCTATATATATATATATATATATATATCCCTCATCTCCTTTTAAAGTTATACATAATTCTAATTAGAATATTACCTAAACACCCCATCACAATCCCTTAAATTACGATAAGAATTTATGCTAAGCAAGTTAGCAATTATCACAACATTTCAAGTTACCAAAATGAAACTAACACATATTCTTGTAATTAAGCAACGGTAAATTGACATGCGACTCTTGGTTAGTATTTAGGGATGTTACACTGATGATCTCACACACCTATGAATTATGAAGTGATGCATGTTTTATGAAGTTATTATAAATGATTTGAGGATGCTTTGAAAGGAAAACATCAATGTTATTGTGAAATGTTTTCTCACATGTTATTATGATCATGATTGTGAAAGGTATTTCTCACATATAAATTCGCATTGATGAAATGTTTTCTCATATATGTTGAATTATGTTTAAGGAGCTATTCTATGTTTTGATCTTGCAAGATGTGTATTGGTATTGATCATTTCCTTTCCTATGTTAAATGTATATTTGACTTTTATCAGGAAACTCTGTGAATTCAGAGGACTTGACTCTTCTTCCTTTCATCTTGTTGGTTGTATGATTTTTGTTTTTGAAATTTATTTAACTTGATATTGTATATTTCATTATTTGTATGAAATTTGTTTGAAGTTATTTTGTTGAAAAATTGATTTTGCACTACGAGAAACTTAACAATCTTAAGTAAATTACGATTATCTTATTGTGTAATTATTTATTGGAACTTTAATGTTTAAAATCTGAAGAAATATATGACAATACTTTATTTATAATTGGTTTCTAGAGATTAAAACCTTTGTGGTTTTATGCTCTGTTTGAACTTGATACTGATTTGGAGAACCTAAAAAGTTCGTCAGAAAATAAAAGTTCATTCGGTTAACGGTTGGGAGTTATAAACTTCATCGTTAAACTAGAAACAAACTAGAAATAAAGATCAAGTCTTTATTTGAAGACACTAAGTGTGTTTATCTTTTCTGACGACAATATGACTAATGAAATTGAAGTCATGGCTAATACGACATTGAAAATTGGTGCTATGAATATTGCTTCGTCAAGTCGTACAAGCGTTGCACCTGCTATAGCATCGACTGAAAAACTTGGATAATTCACTGTCATGGATTTCAAGAGGTTGCAGCAAAAAATGCTATTTTATTTAACTACTTTGAGTCTATAAAGATTCATCAAAGAAAGTGTTCTTGAGTTAGCGGATTCAACTCCGAAAGGTGAACTCATTATGGTAATTGATGCTTGGAAGCATTTTAATTTCTTATGCAAGAACTATATTCTGAATGGGCTTCATAATGACTTGTACAATGCGTACAGTAATATGAAAACTTCCAAAGACCTCTAGGATGCTTTAGAAAATAAGTATAAGATGGAGGATGCCGGATTGAAGATATTCATTGTGGCAAAGTTAGATGGTGGATAGCAAATCTGTTGTTACTCAAGTTCAGGAATTGCAAGTGATTATCAATGATCTCCTTGTGGAAGATCTAGTGATTAATGAGGCCTTCCAATTAGCTGCTATAATTGAGAAGTTACCTCCTTTGTGGAAGGACTTCAAAAATTACTTAAAGCATAAGAAAAATGAGATGGCCTTTTAAGATCTCATTGTAAGATTGAGAATTGAAGAGGACAATAAGGCTGCGGAGAAGAGGTCTCGTGGAAATTCAACAAAGCCAATATTGTTGAAGATGGAAGGTCTAAGAAGAGAAAGACAAACTATGCACAACAAAGTAGTCAACCTAAGAAGAAATTCAAAGGTAATTGATTTAATTGTGGCAAAAATGGTCATATGGCTGCAGATTGTAAGGCTCCTAAGAAAGCAAAGAAAAAAGATCAAGCAAATGTTGCTGAATTTGAAGATGATGATCTATGTGCTATGTTTTTCGAATGCAATCTTAATCCAAGAGAGTGGTGGATAGATCCTGGTGCTAGGCCTTTCCACATCCCTATTCCTTCCTTGGAGTTTTTCATCCTCCATTTCCTTAGCATACACCATAAGACGGTATATATCCATGCTGTCATGAAGCATAACCGAACGACATTCCTTCCTCACCAAGCTAGACACACCCGTTACATACCTACTCATTTCATCTCTTGGCTCCGCCACCATGGATGGAGCATACTTGGACAACTCGGTGAGCTTAAGGGAGTATTCTTCAACACCCATACTTCCTTGGCGGAGGTTGATGAATTCCTCCACCTTGGCCTCCCTCATTTCACAGGGAAAGTACTTATCAAGGAATGCCTTTTTGAATACGTCCCAATTAATGGGACCCGCTCTTTCCGGCCTCTTTGCCTTCCATTGAGTGTGCCACACTTGGGCTACACCCTTCATTTGATACCCGGCTAACTCTGCCTTCTTCCTAGAGGTTTCCCCCATAGCCTCTACTATCTTCTCTATCTCCTCAACAAATTTTTGAGGGTCTTCTCCCACTTTAGAGCCAAAGAACATTGGAGGATTCATCCTCGTGAAGTCTCTCAACCTTGCGGCCCTTGTGTTCTCATTGGTGTTCCCATGTGCTCTTATATCCCTAGTGACTTGAGTCGTTAGAACACGGGTCAAGTTTTGGAGAGCCGATCTAATATCCACATTAGTCATAGTACCTTCATCTTGAGGATCTTGAGGATCTTGGGGATCTTGAGGATTTTGGGGGTCTTGTGGAGGAACTCCCTCATTAGCAACAACCCATTCCACTCTCCTTATGGCCGCTCTTCTTCTATTCATATTCCTATATGCACAAGAAAAGGGTTAGGAAAAGACTTCATAGTGATTAAACTCTAAAGCACGACTAAAGAGTAATCAAAGAAGTGAAAGTTCCTAAACATCTTATAGCCCCTCATCCATAAGTGTGGCGCGCTTCACATTCATGAACAAGACTCTACTAGACATGGTTCATGAGACATCATATCCCACAATCTTATGCCCTGATACCAAGTTTGTCACGATCCAAGAGCACCCCCTAAATGTAACATGGTGTACTTGACCACGAAGGAGTCTCATACAAGACCTTAGCATCATCATAACATAAATACATAGAATAATGCGGAAAAATTTAAAACTTTTACAATAGAGGTCAATTTCTTTCATTAAGAAAATAGGAAAACTAGACTTCTCTCAATCCCCATCTAGAAATAAGAGTACAATTAGGGTCAAAGCCCTTACATCAATTAAGTCTCCAAATATAGTAAATACAATATAGTCTAGTACATAGAAGGTAAACTAGGAACTAGAATCAATGACATCTTGTCCTCGAACTTGAGGACTCACCAAGCTTAGGGAATAGTCGACCCAAGCTTCACTTGAAGAAGTAGTAGTCTCAACGACCGGAACCTACACTCATAGTAAAAAGGTAGAGAAAAGGGTTAGCACAATTAATTGTACTAAGTATGAAAGCATGCATAAAAACCTAAAATCATGCAAAAAGGGACATTTAGTTGAAAGCATGCCTTTATCAAATTCAGAAGCCATTATGCATACTTAAAGTAATTACCAAGTCAAACCATACCATAAACCACTTTAGACTACCATAGTCATGCATAACTCACCTTGACTTCACCCCTGCCAACAATCATAGACAAGGAAACATCATGTTTATAGTTCATAGTAAGCAAGTCATTCCAAATACCAACTCATTACATGCACACATGGATTTATACACATTCATGTCAAAAGTAAACCACCCCATAACCCCCTCATAGGTCTACTTGTGCAATGTACAAGTGAAGTCCTATACCCCCACTCATATCAAGCAAATCCCATTAAGAAGTCATAGATATAGCTCATGTTCATATTCACCTTCATGTTCATGATTCATGTTCATGCATGGTGTACATTAACTAAATAAAGCATCATGTTGTCAAACACATACCACAATCACTCTCCAAGCTCACTTGTGCAATGTATGAGTGAAGTCCCATATCCCCACTTACACTAAGTAAGACCTCTCAAGTAACCATAGTACATGCCTTAAGTTTATGTTCTTGGTTCATGTTCTTGTCATGTCATGGCATGGATATTAGTCTTGTAATGTAGGGAAGTTTAGCTTTAACCGACATAGACCATGTGAGCTACATGGAATTCGGTGTCATGAACCTACACCGAAAAGAGGTGTTCTACTTGCCTAAGGTAGAACTAACGTGGTTAGCTTATAGGTGGATCCACTAGCTAATAGACCTTTGTGGGCACATAGTTATGGGATAGGGATATTGCTTCTAGAAACCCGACATGAATTGAGCTAAAAGGTTTCCATCTCTTGTTCCTATCCACTCGATGCTAAGCCTAATTCCCTTTTTATAGTCATGTTAAGTCTTTACTTTAAAATCATGTTCTTGGAAGAATGCATAGCACTCAAACATCATGGTTTCATGGTAGCTCATGGATTCCTTAGAATCCTTAGTAAGTGAATAAGTCTTTCACATCTTGTTCATAAGGGTGTCCTTTACAATCAACACAACATTGATATCACATCATACTCCTTTCATGCATAGATAAGTGTAAGGGTGTAGGGGAAGAGGGTCTTTCATCAATTCCATCAACACACTATAACCATAAGATCATCATTATATAGTTGAACCATAAGTTCATATACAATCTTCATCAACCTACACAAACCCTAGCAATTTACCCCAACTCAAGGGTCATGAATCATGTCTCACAATTACACCTAAATATACTACAATAGGCATGAATAAAACAAGATTCAATAACTAGATTAACATAGATACAATTCCAAGTAATCATCTTGCATCAATACACCCATCACAATTCATGAAATTGGGGTCATGGGGGAGTACATGGGTTCAAGGGGAATTTCACAATAATAATCACCATTAAATATCAATTCATCCATAATGTAAGACAATTAACACAATAAAATCGTTTTTAGGAAGAACCCATGGCTAGAATCAAAACTCTAGTTTTTGAACAAGTTATCAATTTTGAAATCAAGAGTTGAAGGGCTTCATGGAGAAAAGTGTTCCATGAATCAAGTCTTCCATACCTTGATTGATGATATCCTCACGAAATTGGAGTGAAAAGGATGGATCTTGAACCCCTAACTTGAGTTTCTTCTTTGTTCTTCAATGGAGTTTAGAGGGAGAATATTTTGAGAGGGAAGTGGGTTTGATTGAGTTTGTGAGTTATGAGGGTTAACAGACTTGTTTAATACTTATAAGTTCTTTAATATACCTAAAGCAACTTAAAATAACCGTCCCCCAACCTAACTTAATTAATTAATGAATTATCAAACCACCCCTACCTTGTGCCGAACCTAGGCAGTTTGCCAGGCATGATCCACGAACCCCAAACCACGGAGCGTGGATGGGTCCACGGACCATCCTGGAAAATTACGGTTTGGTTCAGAAAGGGGTCATGTGAGGCCTTAGTGAGAAGACTAAGTCTCAACTCACAAGTCCAATCCATAGGGTGTGAGTTAGTCCATGGACCATATTGCACGCTCATGGAATGGGACTGAGGCTAGGTGTTTTGGGGGACCTTTGAGGGAGTTAAGTCCTAACTCACGACTCGCATCTATGGGGCGTGAGTTCGTCCACGTGGCGTGGATGCACCCCTCGTGAACCAAGCTATTTTTGACAACTTTATAGACAGCCTCTTGGCTCTCATCAAGGGCCCTTGGGGGTCCTTGTGGGAGCCATGCCTTGACGTTTAGGCATTAGGACCTTAGTACCAAGTTAGGGAACATATTTAAAGACCCTAACCTTATGTTTATACTTCATTAGGCTACTTGACTACATGTTAGGCTCTAGCTTAGGTCATTAGAAATACGGGGCATTACACTTGCATGCTTACACATTGGCATATTTATTATAACAATCACACATAGTAAAGTAAAGCTAAAGGGAAAGGAAACAGTTAGCACGTACATCCCCTCCCCCCTTTAGGCGATCCCCAAATATATTTCATATATAGAGAGAGTTAGAGTTATACAAATTATCACAGAACCAAAATAAAATGAAATAATAAATGAGATAATACACATTAGAAATATAAAATCTGAATGAATTGAAACTAACTCCATCCTCCTCCTCCTAGGCGACTCTTGTAAATCTTGAACTTTAAGTTCAACGCCTGCTACGAGGAACAATGCAACACACATATATAATAGCAAAATACCCATAACAAGTATTATATGTATATACAAGCAGAAGGTGCACGCACAAGAATTCAAGCAAATACAGAATAACAACAAATATAATGTCAAACATAGAGAAAGGGAGGGAAGAACTAACCTGGACGCTTCCTTTTTATTCATACGTACTAAAGAGATGTAACACTTATACTATAAGGCAAATATTTCAATGCAAAAGAAAGATTGGGTGAGAAATCTAACCACTTAAGCAGATTTATTTATCAGAAAAGAAGTACACTTAGCTCAATATCCAACCCGAAACATCAACACAACAAAGAAAGAGCTTTCAAGGTATGCTAGAATTTTCTTTTAAGAGTAGAGAATATATTCTGTTCTAGTATGTAAGTGTGAGTTAGTGTGTATCCGTGAGCATGAGAGTGTAAGGTGTCGAAGTGGTGTGTGTCC
Organism: Solanum piurae; assembly: GCA_029582685.1. Taxonomy (NCBI): domain Eukaryota; kingdom Viridiplantae; phylum Streptophyta; class Magnoliopsida; order Solanales; family Solanaceae; genus Solanum; species Solanum piurae. Next base: position 13,459 of record JAJOOO010012685.1, read on the forward strand.
CCTTTGTGATGAAAGGAGAGGTTGTTTATATAGTGGTGAGGGGGTAGACAATAAGGGAAGAGAACAAATTAGGAGCAATTATCAAAACTTGTTTCCTTAATAAGAAATCTAAATCAGTCACAATTAAATTACCAAATATAATCAAAGTAAAATTAGTCTACCATTGAGTAAGGCAAACAGGAATAATTTATGGCAATCAATAGATAACATAAGATACAAACATATACATATTACAAGGAAGGAAATAATTATTGCCCAAATTAAGTATCAAATATTCACCAATCTATTATAGCAATATTATTTACCATAAGCAAAATCTATCCGACTTTATATAAAGCAGTAAAAACAATTAATCAATCTTACCATAATTAAGTCAATTGGTCAGCATATAAAATTATGTAAATGAGGATCATGTCCTTGATCAAATTAGAACCCAATTTCAACACACATACCATATATATCCAAATATATAGTTGTTATACAATGACCCCACATATCTAACAAACCACTACGAAATTCAAATCAATATTGCTATAATAACCAAACAATCAATATCATGGAACATGCCATATTCCCAGAAGTTGATCAATTTAGGCAGAATCTAAATGAGAGCATAAAGGGAAGTAAATATATTAAGGGCAAATCACGACATCCGGCGTTGATGAACGAAAGGGGTGATTTGAAACAAGACCGGATCAGTACATAAAAACCATTCAATTCAGCAAAGGAAATAATCAATTGAAGACATCAATCATCACTCCATATTATCAACTTAAGTCATGAATCGACAATCCCAATAGTATCAAAATAAAGGTCATATTAATATCTATAGAGTAGCAGACAACAAGGAGGAATATTGATATTCTAAATTGGATTGAATGACATTCTGGCAAGATCAGAATACCTAGTTCATGAAATGAGAAGATCACAAAGAGGGCATGCTTAACATCAAAATATGACAAATAGTTATTAACATTTAGGATGAAAGTCACATCACTTAGTAACCTTCACATAGAGCAAACATGCAAACGTAGATTCCATAGTTGAATTAAGAAAATATTAAAGGATAAATTCAAAGAATGACTAACCCGGATGGATCTTAATAGATCCGTCTTCAAGCCAAACAAAATTTGAGGTTCTGAACAAGCTCTACTTTTTCCATCATCATAGCGTCATTTTCTTGCCGGAGTTTGCTGGTCAGAAATGTTTGGAGCTGCTGCTACTATTGATGTCGAGTTAATCGGAAAAGAGAGGAGCGGATGAGAGAGACTCGGCTGCTGTTGCTAAGAGCTTGCCGCTTCTCGCGCCTCGCCGGAGCTACTACTATCCTCGTCAAGGAAGGAGAAGAGGAAGGGCGACTGAGTGCTGCCTCGTTGTTGCTGGTTGATGTTGTTCTCCGTTAAAAAAAGATGAGATGAGAATAGAGAGAGAAGGCGGGGCGACGCTGGTCCTCGTCGGCTGCTGCTTCGCTGGAGTTTCTACTGATGGTCCTCGCTTGGGACCTCGCCCTGGATCACTAGTCGGAGCTGTTGGCTTCTATCACCGGAGTAAGAAAGTAGAAAAGGGGTGGGGGCGGCGGTCTTGAGAGGAGAAGAAGAGAAATAGTGAAGAGTCATTTAGGTTTTGAACTTTCGGTTGTTTAAAAGGAAAGTAATGGGAGATTCAATCTTGACCCTTGATTAGAATCGGATGGAGGATAGAGATTGAATCTTCTAAGTTGAAACAAATGATGAACGACTGAGATTTGATCTAGAATTTAACTAAAGGTTTCAAGATTTGGATAAAAAAAGGTTATAATTGCAATGAATGAATGGCTAAATTTGCAACTAAAATTGACATAAGAGGTTATAATTGAAATAGAATTGAAGAGAGAAATGGTTAGAATTGAAATAAAATTGGATATATCATGCTATGATTTAAATGAATTAGGAGAAAACTTAAGGAAATGCTATTCAATAAAATACTACATATATTATAATATTTTCATATAAAAACTTAAATTTTAGAACATTTGATTAAAATAATTATTTCGAGTTTAATTATCGATAAATATATTTTAATAAAATAATTTTGATAATAATTACAGTAATTTTGAAAGTCATGCATACTAAAATATATAATTTTTAAACAAAATTGATTAAAATTTTAAACTCAAAATATGTTTTAAAAATATGTATTTAATTAAATAGCACTCTCAAAAGTGTTATAGGTCGGTCAAAATTGGGTGTCAACAAGTTGGAAACCGTGCATCCCGTTTTCCATGTCTCTATGCTTAAGAAGTGTGTTGGATTTCCGACATCAATAGTTTCCCATTGACGAAAGCCTTTCTTATGAGGAGGTTTTGATTGAGATTTTGGACAGGCAAGTCAAGAGATTGAGAAACAAGGAAATAATTTCCGTAAAGATTTTGTGGAGGAATCAATTGGTTGAGGGTGCTAGTTGGGAGGCCGAGGCCGATATGAAGACTCGATATCCTCATCTTTTTCCTTCTATTCCTATTCTAGCTTGAGGTAAAGAGTCCCTCTTGAGTTGTTCTTGTTTTGGGAGTCATGTGATTTTATGTGTTTTCTATGATTACTTAAGATTATGCATGTTCATGAAAACTTGTGTTTTGAAAGAAAATGAGTTTATCTGATTGATTTTCCTCATGTTTTTGTGCATTAAATATGAGTTGCCTATAGACTTCATGAGATGAATTGGTGAACATGCACTAGCTATGCTTTTTGAGAGTAAATTGCATAGAGGCTCCATGAGGTTGTGTTGAGCATGTTTTTAACTTGGAGAAGGTAGTTCCTCCTTGAACATGAGTAATTTTGAGAATTTATGCATATTGGGTTGATAGATGTAGTTCCTACTTCCTTTTGATGCATTTGAGTATGTTGAGCTTAGAGTTGATGTTTCCTCCTTATTTATTTGCATTACATGCATAATGGGCTGATAGAGTTTGTTTCACCCCTCTTATGATGTTTTGAGGACGTCCTAGCTTGGAGTAGATAGTTCCTCCTTGGTTGTATGCATTGCATTGTAGGTTAGGTTGTTCGTTCCTCCCTAACTCTTTTAGAACCAGTTTGAATATCATTCGAGGACGAATGGTCCCAAGGGGGAGATATTGTAACACCCCATATCCAAAAAGAGGAAAATGAACCAAACTTTGGTAAATTGCAGCTGCCAACCAAGAGAACCACCCACAGCCCGTGGATGGGACCATACCGTAGGTGTGGTCCGTGGATGGCGCTGCCTAGAGTGGCCTAGAGGCTCAAAACCACGGCCTGACCTACGGACAATAGGCTAGACCATGGTTCGTGGTTAGGGTCCGTAGTTCGAGGCCTAAAAACCAACTTTTTGATGGCCAACCACAGTCCAACAGGATGGACCATGGGTTAGACCATGGCCTGTCGACTAGGGTCCGTCGGTGACCAGCTGTCAGTTATTGTTAGGGTCGGTTGGGTCTTTTCCTAATTAATTAATTCATGTACTATGTCATTTTGCCTACATTTAGGACCCCTATATAAGACTTTTAACCCCCAAATTCACCCCATTCATTTCGTTCTTCCAAATCACAAAAAGAAACCAATTCCTCTCCAAATATTCTCTCTCTAGAAGAAGAAGCAGGAGGAGGAGGAGGATTCACCTAGAGTTTCAAGCTAAGGTCTCAATTCATCCATTGAAGGCTAGCAATTTGAGTCAAGGTATGATAGTTTTCATCTATGGAGTTTCCAAATTCCCCTATTTTAAATGATAGAATTCCCCAATTGAGTTAGGATTTTCCTCAATTAGCATGGGTTCCTATCATTATTGATTTAAATGCTTCTCAATTAGCATTGTTCCTATCATTATTGATTTAAATTCTTTAGTTATGATCTTTTATGCATGAATTGACTAATTGCAATACTTTTATGATGGATTCACTTATGAACCCATGTGATCCCCACGTTTTTAAGTTATGAAGTATATGTTGAGGGATTTTGATCTTCATGGAAGAGTTTTATGAAATTGAGCATGTATTACTAGTTTTACATGAATTTATGATGAAATACATATCTAACCCTTGTTTTCTAAGAGTTGATGATTGAAATTGTGTTTTGACTTCAAGGAGGTAAATTATGAACTTATGCATTGTTTTATGAAATCTATGCAAATGTTTTAAGGGTTCTTTGAGAGTAAAGTACCAATGATGATGTTTTGTTGTGAAAGGAAATTCTCAGTAAAACACATACTAGCATGATGTGAAAGGTTTTCTCACATAGAAATGATTCTTAGGTTGAAAGACTTTCTCACCTAATTAAATCAAAGATAATGAGCTATCTTAGTGAAACTAGCTTGAATTGGTAGGCCAATGACACCTTTTCAGGAGTAATGAAGTCAGGTAAGAAATGACTATTCCATGGGAATTTATGCTTAGCACCTAGTGGATATTGAATATGAGATGGAAGCTCTCACGTAGTAGAGTCTAGGTTTCCAAAGCAATCTCATGAGATGGAAGCCTTCACTTAGTAGAGTCCGGGTTTATAATAGCAATCTCCTTATCCCATAACTATGTGCCCACATAGGTTGATTAGCTAGTGGATCCACTTAAGCTAGATGTTCATGGTTCTACCTTAGGCAAGTAGGACGCCTCTTTTCGGTGTGGGGTAGACACCTGATTCCATGTTATAGCTCACATGGTCTCAATGTCGGTTAAGGCTATTTCCCCACAAGTAATAATGAACTAAGGTTACTCAAGGAGTATCACATATGAGTTCAATGCTTTTAAAGAAGAAGTTAGCTTGCATTGACCATGATTTATGACTTATGTTTTATAGCGCTATCATATGATGTTGAACTTGGTCAATTGCATGTCAAGAAATGAAATGTCCCTTTTAGCATAATTCAAATGTTTTATGCATGGCTATCATACTTGGTACATTGTTTTGTACTAACACATACTCTTGCCTACATTTTCCCCAAATGTAGGGTCTAACAGACAGGTTTTCGAGTCTCGTGGCTAGTAGTTAAGTTCGTGATTTCCCGAGCTTTGGTGAGTACTCATGCTTTGAGAAAGGAGTTATTGTTTCAGTTTCTTTCGTGTATATCTCTTTTGGACATGATGTATATGCTAGGCACAGTTACATTCTATTGTATTAGATGGCTATGATGAGACATGAGTACTTCAGCTTTTTGTTTTATAAAATTTTTTGGACTTTGAACTATTTTACTCTTATTGTTCTATTTCTTATGTTATGAGAGTAAAGTGGCTTGTATGGAGTCATTCGGGGTTCTATACGCCATGTTACATCTTGGGGGTACCTCTGGGTGGTTTAAAAAATTGTGAATTGTTTATTAAATATTTTTGTTGCTCAAGAGTTTAGCCTTGATTTGTTATTGTTTTTCTCTTTAGATTTGGCCAAACTTGGAAAAGAACCTTCAATTGAGGACATGTAGAGTTGAAGGCTTCGTGTACTAAGTCTACTAAAAGAAGAGGAAGGTTGATGTCTTTAACTTTATGTGTATCCAAATGATAGAAAAATAACCTTCACTGATTCTTGTTAGGACTTGAATCTCTTTTCATTTACCAAAGGAGTTATCATTAATATATGCAGTAAAATATTTTCTATAACATCACTGATAGATGCAATAAATCTTGTGTTGAATTATATGGTAGTAACTTTTGTAGCATAACCTTAGTTATAAATCTATGTATGAGTTTTAAATATTTAATACTTTCTTTGTTTCTCTGTCAATTAGATATAATCAAGCCTAAAGCTCAATCACGTGTTCGGAGTCACTATGCTTAAAGATAACGAAGATGTATTGTGCAAAGTTAAATGTATTCATTGTGGACGTGTTGCTAATTATCATCCACGGTATACTGGGATAGGCTCCTTGGCTCCTTGATGACTCATGTTAAGCATTTTTCGGATAACGTGGAGCATATCCGTTTACTTGATTAGTACTCTTATTTTGTTGACTTGAATATGCCCTACTAGTACTATGTTTGGATTTAATTTCCAGGTTGTGCGACTGTTAATTTTCTGTTTATGCTAGACAATTTACAAGTTCTGTGAAGGGTGAGATCGTGATTTCTTTGGCAAGTTTAACCATGTAGAGTTATTTTATAGTTCTGTGAGAATTGAGATACCGCTTCTCAAATCAAATGATCATTTAGAGTACTCGTTTATATTATGTGTGAATGTGTGCATTGTGCAGTCAACACGCAACAGTGTATATCTATACTATTTTATAGTATGTGTGATTGTGTGATCTTTATGATTGTAGGTAGCTGTTTGAAACTATAAACTATTCTCAACAGCATGGTAAGTTAACGTTTGGACACCTTGGGGGGCAACGGATATCGTTGGTTAATTTATTGGGAGACTTTGTGTGTTAAACAGTTAGTTAAATGCAATGCAGTGCACTAACAGAAAATGTACACCTGTCAGTGTAGTTGTTAGAGTTAGTTAAATTAACAGCTTCAGTTTAGAATATAAATAGAGCTGTATAGACTGTAATAGACACGTTTTTCTCATTCATTCATTGTTCATGAGTTCAATTCAAAATTTTCTCTTTTCTTCTCCTTCAATCAGTCTCTCTCAAATTGTTATTTCTCTCCATTGATTAGTTAGAATTCACTGTAGTTTACATGGTATCAGAGCTGGTTTTGAAGCAGATCTAGGGATTTATCTCGAGATTTTTTGAGCATAGATCGAGAGATTCTGCAATGGCGATCGAGGATGAATTAGTGAATGAAATTCGTGGTGGAACTGGAGGAGCTATATCGAGGGGAGGTTCGGTGATTCTAGATCATAATCACCCGCTCTACTTGAGCTCTTCTGATATTCCAGGAGCATTATCTGTTGGAAATTCAATTGCTCGGCATGGAAAACTACACTTTGTGGAGTCGAGCAATGAAGATGGCATTCCTAGGAAGAAACAAGTTAGGTTTCGTAGATGGATCAATTTCCAGGAGTGATTATGAAGGCGACTTGAAGAAGATTTGGGATCGATGTAATGCGATCGTAATTTCATGGCTTACATGCAATGTGAGCAAGGATCTGCTTAGTGGAATCTTATACGCATCAAGTGCACACAAGGTTAGGCTTGATTTGAAGGAAGTTTTGACAAAGTGAATGGATCGAGACTGTATCAACTCCACAGGGGAATATTCACATTAACACAATGATTCTCCATAGTTTCTTCTTATAACACAAAGTTAAAGAGTCTATAGGATGAATATGACTCAATTTTGCCTCCACCAGGGTGTGATTGTCACAAATCTAAGGAGTTTGTTGAGCAAATGCAATATCAGTGTCTTTTACAATTTTTGATGGGTTTGAATGAAAGCTATTCGCAGGCAAGGGGACATGTCTTAATGATGAGTGGTTTGCCTAACGTTAATCAAGCATATGCGATGGTGATTCAAGATAAAAGTAAAAAAGGAATTGCTGGAGTTGTTCATGATTGAATGGATCAACAACTCTGTCTGCTTCAAGACAAATTGGAACCAAACAGTTTCAAAAGAAAGGATACAACAATTTCTATTGTGATTTCTGTCACATAAAGGGTCATACAAGGGATGGATGTTACAAATTGATGAAATGTGAACATTTTCATGCTACAGGGCATGTTAAGAGCAATTGTTATCAATTGATTGGGTACCCTGCGGATTTCAAATCAAAGAAGAAGGCCAATGCTGTTTTTGGAGGACATGTACAAATGATTCAGGATGCTGCCATGAAGATTTACAGAAGAGTGTTAATGCTATCATAGGAGGGAAGGTGTGTGATGATCAAATGGTTATAAGATCAGCTTATGCAGTTGATGAATAAGGCCACACCAGAACAACTGAAGCAAATGCTAAATGTACTAAACATGAACACCACAAGCCATCCACATAGGAGTGCTCACATGGCAGGTAATCCTATAAAACTCATGAACTGGATAGTCGACTCAGGGTGTACAGATCATATGATAAGCAGTAAACAACAATTACATGATGAGATCATTATGAGAAATGCAGGAAAAGTGCAACTACCAACAGGTGATTCAGCTTCCATTTCTCATATTGGAAATGTTCAGTTGAATGAAGGTGAAGTAATTAGGGATGTGTTGTGTGTTCCAACATTAAAGTTTAATCTATTGTCAGTTTCGAAATTGACAAAAGAATTGAACTGTTGTGTTTCTTTTTTCCCCACATGCTGTATATTTCAGGACCTCTCATATGGGAAGGTGAAGGGGATTGTTGATATAGAGGATGGTCTTTATGTACTGAGAATGCAAGAGATGCAACAAAGAAATGTGAATGCAATCAGGACAATGTCTGCTGTTGGGAAAACCATTGATCCTGCCATTTGGCATATGAGGTTGGGACATATTATTGTGGGAATACTTATAAGAATAAAGGCTTTCAGTGATTGTAGTAGTTTTACTTTGAAACAGTGTATCATTTGTCCACAGGCTAGACAAACTAGAGTTCCTTTTCCTATTAGCAATAGTAAAGTAGTTGTTGTTTTTGATTTGGTACACATGGATGTTTGGGGCCCTTACAAGATGTCTACTCACAATGGGAAGAGGTATTTCCTCACTTTAGTTGATGATCATTCTAGGTGGACATGGGTTTTCTTACTTGCTTTAAAGTCTGATGTGATTGTAGTCCTTAAACAATTCCTATCAATGATAAAAGCACAGTTTGGCAGAATTGTTAAAATGTTTAGATCTGATAATGGAGGTGAATTCTTTAATACAAATTGTCGTGAATTGTTTACATCAAATGGGGTATTATATCACAGCTCTTGTCCTCATACACCACAACAAAATGGTGTTGTGGAGAGGAAGCACATGCATATTTTGGAGACTGCTAGAGCAATCAAAATACAAAGTAATCTTCCTGGCAAGTTTTAGGGGGAGCGTGTAAAGACTGCAGTATACATCATCAATAGAATTCCTCTTACTACATTGGGCAACAAGACCCCATATGAACTGCTCTATGATAAACAACCTTCTTTGTATCATCTTTGAGTAGTGGGATGTGTTTGTTTTACTACAAATCTCTTGAAGGGAGATAAATTTGCACCCAGGGCAAGGAAGGCAGTGTTGCTTAGATATGCAGTCACTCAAAAAGGATACAAGTTATATGACATGGAGTTTAAGACTATATTTATGAGCAAAGATGTTATCTTCCATGAGAACTTATTCCCATTTCGAACACATAATGATGATTCTGAGGAGGGCATGCACTTTCTTGATCTTGGTGGAAATGAAATCCAAGCACCTATTGTCACTATGCCTAATCATGTTGAAAGTGAGCTATTGATTTCTTCTGATCATGGTGAAGGTGGAATGTCAACCACTTCTGTTGTTAGGCTTTCTGATAGTGAACCAGGTCCTACTGAGGTAACCCCACCTTCATGCACAGTGGAGGAAGAACATGTGGAGGTGGACCATGTCCCAGATGCACAGGATCATATTGGTTTAAGGAAGTCACATAGGACTATCAGGCCTCCCATTTGGCAACCAGATTATGTCTTACCTGGCAAAACAACTAAAAATTGTTTATACTCCATAGGTGATGTTATGGATTATGCTAGCATTTCAGTCCCTTATAAGAGTTTTCTGACAAAGATCTCACAAGAGCAAGAGCCTAAAACATATTATGAAGTAGTGAAAGATAGCAAATGGATTGAAGCCATGCAAAGTGAAATTCAGGCCTTAGAGGAGAATCACACATGGAAAATTGTGCAGCTGCCTATGGATAAGAAAGCTATAGGATGTAAGTGGGTGTACAAGATAAAGTATAATGCCAATGGTAAAGTGGATAGATTCAAAGCTCGACTAGTTGCCAAGGGATACAATCAGAGAGAAGGCTTGGATTATCAAGAAACTTTCTCCCCTATAGTTAAGATGGTGACAATTAGAGTGGTGATATCTTTAGCTGCTGCACAAGGATGGGAACTTCATCAAATAGATGTTTTTAATGCTTTTCTTCAAGGTGATTTGGATGAAGAAGTGTACATGGAAATGTCCCTGGGATTTACTCATCAAAGTGGGAAGGGGAAGGTCTGCAAGCTGACCAAATCTTTATATGGACTCAAGCAAGCTAGTAGACAATGGAACATAAAACTAACTACAACTTTGAATGCTTTTGGATTTAATTAGAGTCACTTTGATTATTCACTATTCACTAAGCACCAAGGATCTAGTTTGGTTGTTGTATTGGTTTATGTTGATGATTTGCTTATTACAGGGAATGATCACCAATTGATTTTGGAGACAAAGAAAATACTTGAAGATACCTTTAAGATCAAAGATTTGGGTGACTTAAGGTACTTCTTAGGCATTTAATTTGCCAAGAATAAGGCTGGAATTATCATGCACCAAAGGAAATATTGTCTTGAGTTGATTTCAGATATGGGGTTGTCAGTAGGGCTGGCAAGGGGACGGGGGGACGGGACGAAGGGGGATGGGACGGGACGGGGGACGGCGTTGGGGGGATTGAGCCGGGACCCGGATTGGGGGGACATAAATATGTCCCATCCCGTCCCACTATATATACGGGATGGGACGGGTTTGGCGGGACGGGACGTGGGATTTTTATTTTTTATATACTTATTTATTTGTATTGAAATTATATGTTATTGAATAACATTTTTAGTTTATTTGGTTTTCAATAACATTTTTAGCTAATAAATAATGCTTAAGTTTTCAAATTTCAAATTTCAAATTCAACTTTCAAATTTCAAACTTCAAATTTCAAATTTCAAATTCAATTTTCAATTTTCAAATTTCAAACTTCAAATTTCAAATTTCAAATTTCAAATTTGTATTTTAAATATTTTAAAGTAATTTAAACTTGAAATTTCAAATGTCAAATTTCGATTTTTAAATTAAGTATTTAAGGTTAGTTTAGTATATATGTAAATATGTATGTATATATTAAAATTAAAATGCAAGACAATAGTTGTGTAAAAAGGACTTGAATAAAGCCTTCAAATTTATTTAATACAAACTAATTGCAACTTAAAACTTAGAAGTTACAATTCAGCCACCTTCTAGGAAGGGTTCTATTTCAATAAGTTCTCATATGTAAAACTAATATTTGTTACAAATATTAAATGAGTAACTAATTTACGCAACCACCTTCTAGGAAGGGTTCTGTTTCAATTAGTTCTCGAATGTAATCTAATATTTGTATTCTCCTTTAAAATTCAACTTTAATTGTCGCATCATATCAACGGTAACATCCTCCGGTGTTGGCAAACTTGCTAGAAACTCTTGTGACTCTAATTCATCATCACTAGATCCAATTACCGCATTAATCCAAGCTTCTTGTTTGGAACTTAACTTTAGCAAATTACAATTCCTCCTCTCGGCGTTGACCCAGTCTCTAAATAAAACTGATGTTTCCAAACTTTCTTCCGCCAATGAATGTCTATGATCGCCAAGTTGAAACCTTGCCGCACTAAAAGCAG